>JAFEMH010006590.1:0-118766 GCA_022495995.1 Adenophora triphylla var. japonica
AAAATTATCTTTCTTGAATATAAATCAAATATTTTATAATAAATTTTTTTTAATTTTTTTCCACCTAAAATCATTAAAAAAATTCCTCCAAAAATAGAGATTACTTTAATTTGATTCGGACAAAAAAAAAATCCTCTTCTTTGAAGTGCATACCAATATTCTAAAAAATAAATGTAGTATAAATAGGTTGTTTGAAAGAGGGAGAGGAAGAAGTGGGTTGGGTTTGATGAGGGAGTGTAGTGTTTGTGAAAAAAAAATCATTTAACACATTGTTAGTTATTTTTGAATTTTGATTTTTCTTCTCAAAATTAAATAAGTTAAATTGAAAAAGAATATTATAATTTTGTTCATAATGAGTTAATGTAAACAAATATGATATTTATTTTTAAAAAATCCTATTTTTTGAATATAAATCAAATATTTTATAATAAATTATTATTTTTTAAACTTTTTTTCACCAAAAATCATAAAAAAAATTCTTCCAAAAATAGAGACTACTTTCATTCGATTTGGACACAAAAATGAAATCCTCTTCTTTGAAGTGCATGTCAATATTCTAAAAAATAAAGATAGTATGAATTGGTATTTTGAAAGAGGGAGAGGAAGAAGTGGGTTAGGTTTGATGAGGGAGTGGATTGTTTTAAATTTTTTTCATTTAACACAAATGTTAGTTTTTTTAAGATTTTGATTTTTCTTCTCAAAATTAAATAGGTTAAATTGGAATTGAATATTCTAATTATGTTCATAATGAGTTAATGTAAACAAATGTGATATTTATTTATTATTACTATTATTTATATACTAATAAATGATACTCCCTTTGTCCCACTTCAAGGGGATTACTTTCCCTTTTGATCCGTCCCACTTCAAGAGTCCCTTCCATAAATTGCATGTTTTGAATATATTTATATCCTTATACTTTAAATATATCGATTCAATATTTCTCACAATATCCAACGTTAGGGTTTTTTTTTAAAATAAAAAGAATCATATTATTAACGACAATAATAAATGTTTAGATTTCGACTATTCACGTACGTTGAAAGTTCAACATAAATATTGGGGTTCACATTTACAAACGTTGTTTTAGAAATTATATATGCCAACATATTGACATTTTTACTTATCAACTGCAAAGAAAAAGGAATAGTCCTACTAGCAAATCCTTGCAACACATAATCTTAACAATCTATATAATATATAAAAAGAGAAACATTTTATTCCCTCACATTAAGCCATGTCATTATTATGACATGGCATTATGTGATTCTCCCATTGGCTAATTATTCCTACATAAATCAAGTGGTTAAATTTGGAAATTTGTTAAGGGTATTTTAGTCATTTACGTTCATGGCATAAATGTAGATATTAGACATTGAAATCAACATCAAGTGCTTTTGATTGGATACCTTAATTTACGAAAAAAAAATTCCCCAAATTCTTTGACCTCAATTATTTTATAATAAATTAATTTAAAATTTTTTTTTGTTTACACCAAAATTCATAATTTTTTCCCTCTACATATAGAGACTAATTTCATTTGATTCGGAGACATAAAAAAAATCCTCTTTCTTGAATATAAATCAAATATTTTATAATAATTTTTTTAAAAAAAAAAAATTCCACCTAAAATCATTTAAAAATTTCCTCCAAAAATAGATATTACTTTAATTTGATTTGGACAAAAAAAAAAATCCTCTTCTTTGAAGTCCATGTCAATATTCTAAAAAATAAATGTAGTATAAATAAGTAGTTTGAAAGAGGGAGAGGAAGAAGTGAGTTGAGTTTGATGAGGGAGTGTAGTGTTTGGAAAAAAAATAATCATTTAACACATTGTTAGTTATTTTTTGATTTTGATTTTTTTTCTCAAAATTAAATAAGTTAAATTGAAAAAGAATATTATAATTTTATTCATAATGAGTTAATGTAAACAAATATGATATTTATTTTATCTATATAATATATAAAAAGAGAAACATTTTATGCCCTCACATTAAGCCATGTCACTATTATGACATGGCATTATGTGATTCTCCCATTGGCCAATTATTCCTATATAAATCAAGTGGTTAAATTTGGAAATCTGTCAAGGGTATTTTAGTCACTTACGTTCATGGCATAAATGTAGATATTAGACATTGAAATCAACATCAAGTGCTTTTGATTGGATGCCTTAATTTACGAATTTTTTTCCCCCAAATTCTTTGACCTCAATTATTTTATAATAAATAAATAAATATTTTTTTTGTTTACACCAAAATTTATAATTTTTTCCCTCTATAAATAGAGAATAATTTCGTTTGATTCGGACACAGAAAAAAAATCCTCTTTCTTGAATATAAATCAAATATTTTATAATAATTTTTTTAAATTTTTTTCCACCTAAAATCATTAAAAAATTTCCTCCAAAAATAGATATTACTTTAATTTGATTCGGACAAAAAAAATCCTCTTCTTTGAAGTGCATACCAATATTCTAAAAAATAAATGTAGTATAAATAGGTAGTTTGAAAGAGGGAGAGGAAGAAGTGGGTTGGGTTTGATGAGGGAGTGTAGTGTTTGTGAAAAAAAAAATCATTTAACACATTGTTAGTTATTTTTGGATTTTGATTTTTCTTCTCAAAATTAAATAAGTTAAATTGAAAAAGAATATTATAATTTTGTTCATAATGAGTAAATTTAAACAAATATGATATTTATTTTTAAAAAATCCTATTTTTTGAATATAAATCAAATATTTTATAATAAATTATTATTTTTTAAACTTTTTTTCACCAAAAATCATAAAAAAAAATTCTTCCAAAAATAGAGACTACTTTCATTCGATCTGGACACAAAAATGAAATCCTCTTCTTTGAAGTGCATGTCAATATTCTAAAAAATAAAGGTAGTATGAATTGATATTTTGAAAGAGGGAGAGGAAGAAGTGGGTTAGGTTTGATGAGGGAGTGGATTGTTTGGGGAATTTTTTTTCATTTAACACAAATGTTAGTTTTTTTAAGATTTTGATTTTTCTTCTCAAAATTAAATAAGTTAAATTGAAAAAGAATATTATAATTTTGTTCATGATGAGTTAATGTAAACAAATATGATATTTATTTATTATTACTATTATTCGTATACTAATAAATGATACTACCTCCGTCCCACTTCAAGGATCCTAATTTCCCTTTTGGTCCGTCCCACTTCAAGAGTCCCTTCCATAAATTGCATGTTTTGAATATATTTATATCCTTATACTTTAAATATATCGATTCAATATTTCTCACAATATCCAACGTAACGGTAGGTTTTTTTTTTTTTTGAAATAAAAAGAATCATATTATTAACGACAATAATAAATATTTAGAATTCGACTATCACTACCAGAAACTGGTGATTTAGCGACGAAATTAACAGCGACGGACTCATTCCGTCGCTATTTAGCGACGGAAATTCAGCTTTAGCGACGGATATATTTTGGCGTCAAATTTACCGGCGGAATTTAATTCCGCCGCTATATTCCGCCGCTAAAACGAATATTCCTCGAATATTCGTTTTATTACCGCCACTATTTTGGCTCAAAATTTATCGACGGAATATTCCGTCGCTAGGTCTTTATCAGCGACGAAATTATTCCACCGGTGAAAAGTTAATATTTTTTTATTTATCAGCGTCGGAAATATTTCGACGGTGAAAATAAAATATTTTTTATTTTTTTTTAATACACCGACGAAATATTTCCGCCGCTGAATAATTAAAAAAAATTAATTTATCAGCGTCGGAAATATTCCGACGGTGAAAATAAAATATTTTTTTTTGAAATATTACACCGACGAAATATTTCTGCCGCTGAATAATTATTTTTTTTAATTTATCAGCGTCGGAAATATTCCGACGGTGAAATTAAATGTTTTTTTATTTTTTTTAAATTAAACACCGACGGAATATTTCCGCCGCTGATAAATTAATTTTTTTTTAATTTATCAGCGACGGAATATTCCGTCGCTGATAATAAAATGTAATTTTTGATTATTTTTAGTACGAATTAACAAAATAACAAACTAAAAAACATTAAAATATTTAACTACAACCTAACCCATAACCCATAAACCCTAAACCCTAACCCCTAACCCCTAAACCCTAAACCCTAACCCCTAAACCCTAACCCCTAAATCCTAACCCCTAAACCCTAAACCCTAACCCCTAAACCCTAACCCTTAAACCCTAAACCCTAACCCCTAACCCCTAAACCCTAACCCCTAAACCATAACCCCTAACCCCAAAACCCTAAACCCTAACCCTTAAACCCTAACCCCTAAACCCTAAATCCTAACCCCTAACCCCTACACCATAACCCCTAACCCCTAAACCTAAACCCTAAACCCTAACCCTTAAACCCTAAACCCTAAACCCTAAACCCTAACCCCTAACCCCTAAACCCTAAACCTTAACCCCTAACCCCTAAACCATAGTGTATAGGGTATAGGGTATAATGTATAGGATATAGTGTATAGGGTATAGGATATAGTGTATAGTGTATAGTGTATAGTGTATAGGGTATAGTGTATAGGATATAGTGTATAGTGTATAGGGTATAGTGTATAGGATATAGTGTATAGGGTATAGGGTATAAGGTTTAGGGTATAGTGTATAAGATATAGTGTATAGGGTATAGGGTATAAGGTTTAGGGTATAGTGTATAGGGTATAGTGTATAGGATATAGTGTATAGGGTATAAGGTTTAGGGTATATTGTATAGGGTATAGTGTATAGTGTATAGGGTATAGTGTATAGTGTATAGTGTATAGGGTATAGGGTATAGGGTATAGTGTATAGGGTATAGTGTATAGGATATAGTGTATAGGGTATAGGGTATAAGGTTTAGGGTATAGTGTATAGGGTATACTATATAGGATATAGGGTATGGGGTATAAGGTTTAGGGTATAGTGTATAGGGTATAGTGTATAGGGTATAGGGTATAGTGTATAGTGTATAGGGTATAGGGTATAGTGTATAGGGTATAGGGTATAGGGTATAGGATATAGGGTATAGAGTATAGGGTATAGGGTATAGGGTATAGGGTATAGGTTATAGGGTATAGGGTTTAGGGTATAAGGTATAGGATATAGGGTATTGTGTATAGGGTATAAGGTATAGGGCATATGGTATAGTGTATAGGGTATAGTATATAGTGTATAGGGTATAGGGTAAAGTGTATAGGGTATAGGGTATAGTGTATAGGGAATGTGATAGTGTATAGGATATAAAGTGTATAGTGGTATGTGGTATAAATTATAAGGTATGTGTACAGTATAGTGTATAGGGTATAGTGTATAGGGTATGTGTGGTTTAGGGTATAGGGTTTAGGGTTTAGGGTATAGGGTATAGGGTATAGTGTATAGGGTATATTTATTAAATTAAAATTAATTAATATTTATGATTTATTTATTTTTTAAAAAATAATATTTATTGACTCATACTTATTTTTTTGACAGTAATTTAAAATAATTTTCATGTTTTATATAAATAAAAATAATGATATTTATTAAATTAAAATTAATAAATATTTATGATTTATTTATTTTTTCAAAAATAATATTTATTGACTCATATTTATTTTTTGATAGTAATTTAAAATAATTTTAATGTTATATATAATAAAAATAATGCTATTTATTAATGATATTTATTAATTATAGCGGCGGAAATTTCCGTCGCTGAGGTTAATTAAACTAGCGGCGGAAATTTTCGTCGGAGGTACATGCCACGTCATCGATCCATGTGAACGTAATTTCTAGCGGCGGATTATCAGCGACGGAATATTCCGTCGCTGAGGTAAAATATAAATAAAAAAATTTCGCCCTAAAATCATTACAGTCTCCAAAAACCCTCTCTCTCTCTTCCCGCTTTCTCTCTCTTCTCGAGCTCTCTCTTCCTTCCCTTCGTCTCAGACCACCGCCGTCGCCTCACCGGCGTCCCTCTCAACTCCACCGCCTCCGCCGTGACGAAGCTTCGCCGTCCACCATCTCCACCGTCTCCGATTCTCCTTCCCTCCTCTCTCTAGCCGACGCTCAACCTACCCAAGTATTAATTCTTGATTTTTACTTAATTAATTTCAATGTCTTTCAATATGTAATTCATACATGAATTTACCTTTTTAATTCAGTTTACCTGTTAATTTGATTTGATGTAAACAAAACAGTATTCGTTTCATTTCTGTGGATGATTGTCTGCCTTTCCCTGAATGGTCCGTAAGCCCCCACACCCACCCCTCCGACACTTCTTAACTGCACAGGGAGTTATAATTTGATGTAATGGCTAGAAGATGCTTATAGAGGTTCTACTTGTTTTAAATTTGATCTTTTGTTGTGGTGTATTTATCTTTGCTTCTCGAAGTTCAAATTTATTAGAGTAATTCTTTTTGTAGTTCTTAAACATGCCCGGCCTTAAGGGTAGGCCAAAAAAGCCGCCGCTTAGGCCCCCCGAGAAAATAGATCATTTTTAGGGCCCCAAAATCCCTTTTTTAGTATATATCATTTTTAATTCAGTTTACCTGTTAATTTGATTTGATGTAAAAAATTGGGTCTAATTGTTTTAGTTAATCGGAAATGACTTAATTTGGTTCTCGCTCTCTTCAAAATTGAGGTGTTTTATTTGATATTTCTTGCTTCAACTCTAAGCACCAAGCATATGTTATCAATCCCTTAGCTAGTTAGCGTAAAAAATTGGGTCTAATTGTTTTAGTTAATCGGAAATGACTTAATTCAGTTACAGGGTTTGTGGAGTTCATCTTCTGGAAGTGTCTCAAGACCCTTGTATCGTTATTTTCAGCAGCTGGTAATGCTAACATGTTCATTGTTTTTCCTTGTTAACTATTGGTGCTTTCACATCTGGACTTTTAGCAAACAAAACAGTATTCGTTTCAGCTGTTAATCTGGAAAGCTTTATGGTTAGCAATTTTATAATATTGGCAACTAATTGCTCCCCTTTCATTGTCTCTGTTTGTACTTGTTCTTAATTAATCGTTCTATAAAGTTTTCTGGTTGATAATTAGTTAGTTTAGTTTGAAATTGGTGACTTCTAATAGAGCTCTAAGAGATCGTTTTGGTGTATGCTTGTTCACACTTCATTTTCTTCTTTTTTAGTATGTCTCAGTATTATTAGCATTATTTGAAATAGATGGATCATTGTTTAGATGATGATTTTATGTTTCTTTGAAGTCTTAAAATCGAAATCAGAACTATGTTAAAGGTGGACCATCTCCTAGAATAGGCTTTCTATTTCATATTTGGAAGCTCTATACTTTTGCATCATAAATCTTGTTATGGTTTTTACTCATTCATAATGAAGATAATAGAAGAAAATCTTGTTACAACTATTTCACTTTTCTTTTTTCCTATGGCATCTGGCAGGGGTTCTCCATTACACGTATTCAACCGCACAAATTGGGTAGGGAGTTTCTGTAAGCAAAAATTATATTTAGGAACTTCGCTTATGTCATATTTGAAATGGCTTTACATCTTTATGGTTTATTTGCTTCAGTTACAAACAAATAAGTAAGAAAACTGTGGATGAAAGAGTTTAGGAACATCTAGTTCTAGATCCCATTTTGGGGCGATTGACGGCATCGCGGACGGTGATTATGTCACCTACGTTTGAGCGCCTGATATCAATCCTGGCACCCTAGATGCACCTTATATGAAACAAACTAGGATACAGTTTTTGTATATACGTGTCGCGTAAATAAGTAAACCAACATTTAAGGTGTAGTACCTGAAATCATAAAATGTGCTTTGAGAACCATAACTGAGAATAAAGAGTATCTATGAAAATCACAAAAATAATTGATAAAGAGCTAAAGAAAAAACGAATAATGCGTAATCTAAATGGTGGTAATAATCAATTTAGTTATACCGAATCAGAAAAGACAAAAAGAAAACGATATGTTAGTAATATTAACGAATAGAAGAAAACATATGTCACTATAAAGAAAACGATAAATAACCGTACTCATAATTAAATATGTAACATGTTATATTTAGTAAACATAACATGTTACATATTTAGTAAACATAACATGTTACATATGCAACAATTAGATAAGTTACTAAATATTTAATTTTCAAGTCTTTTAAAGTCAAAGGGGGAGGAAGGGGGGTGAATGTCTCAATAATGTAACATATTCAACTGCACACTGCATTAGTGGTTCTAGATCCCATTTTGGGGCGATTGACGGCATCGCGGACGGTGATGTATATCGCCTACGTTTGAGCGCCTGATATCAATCCTGGCACCCTAGATGCGCCTTAGGGTATTGTGGTTGGTGGTTAACATCTTAAAATATAAATAAGATGAGAGCCTTTCTCACCCACAGCTATCAAAATCCGTCCATCTTTGATCAAAGATAGAGCAAATAAGTTCTCATCGCTTTGAGCAAAGAATTTTCTGTTTAATAAGAGTTTTTCCAGTTTCACTGTCCTCTTCTCTCTAAGGATCTCAAACATCACAGCCATGTTTGTGACAGTGACTGTTTTACTCTTCACTGGTGTTATACGGTCACAAGTAAAAACAAGGTAACAAAGATAACACCGGTGAAGAAAAGCAAGAACTTTCCTCCAATTTTTTCAATCTCCACCTTCCATTTACTCAAGATCCTGATTGCAGAATCTTCCTCGTGAGATTGAGGGCAACACCGCCAGCTTTCAAGCTCATGAGGAAGATTCTGCAATCAGGATCTTGAGTAAATGGAAGGTGGAGATTGAAAAAATTGGAGGAAAGTTCTGTTTTCTCTTCACTGGTGTTATACTGTTACCTTGTTTTTACTTGTGACCGTATAACACCAGTGAAGAGTAAAACAGGCATTGTCACAAACATGGCTGTGATGTTTGAGATCCTTAGAGAGGAGGACAAAGTTGAAACTGAAAAATTCTTATTAAACAGAAAATTCTTTGCTCAAACAATGAGAACTTGTTTGCTCTGTCTTTCTTGGTCTAAGATGAGATAGGGTTTTGATAGTTGTGGATGAGAACGACTCTCATTTTGTTTATAAATGTTAATTTAATTCATCATTGTAAAATTATATATTTTACAACAAAGAATTAAATATTAATATTTAAAATTATTCACAATAGTAATAATTTAGGTCTATCCAAAAGCCGAAATTTCTTTATTTTCGATTATAAAGCAAGTAGACAAAGTGATATTTGCATTTCATATAATCGTGCATTTCGGGATGTGATAGGTTTATCAAACATGCACTTAAAGGATAGAGTAGGTGGTTAGGTAGGGACACCATTATCCTTTAGTTTAGTTTGAACTAGAGCTCAAGATTTGTTGATACTAAGAATCCAACCCCAATTCTAAACCTAATTTTAAATATTAACAATTTACAATTATTCACAATATTAATAAGTAAAAAATCCCAAGGCCCCAATTTAAGGCAAAGATGGAGCATTACAATGGAGAAATTGTTTCCCGAGAGTATCAATTTCAACAAGACATTCTTGAACTCTCGCGCTTTCACCAAAAATAACACCAGAAACTTATTGACATGAGGTATATCATGCCATGCATCTGGTCTCTAAAAGATTGGAAGATTGATTGGGATCTCGCTCCGAGCCGCTTCGTGCTGGGATTTGGAGCGACATGTGTTCACCCTATCGTACAACGATCTCGATGCCAACGATGGAGGATTTTCGAGCACTAATCGGTGTAGGCCGAGTCGAGGACCGTGGCATTTCCTCGAGACAGACGATCGGCCACGGTGCAACTATCTCGAATTCCCGGGATTATCGCGGCACTCCGGTATCGGGCATTGTCGTTGACGATAGATTCATAGACTTGACTCATATAGCCGTATTGAGTCGGACCAGCCCCGGACCGTTTGATCTATCCACTTCCTTAGATATATTCATGTTGCTCATTCCGTCTCGCGCACTACTTCGCGGCTACATCGGAGTGTGTCCGCCTACGCTGTTAGAGATCATCAGCAACGAGAGGTGATCGAGGAGTTGACATCCGGCATATTCAATCGGACAGGGAGCGATGGACATCATTCCACCGTTGCTAGCGGAGACATACCACGGCGTTGATAGATTAGCCGGAGGATCCGAGTACACGGGTTCGTGCATCCCTGCATTACTATCATTGTGGTGTATGAGAGATTGCGCTTGATCTCGCCACGACAGAGGGCGTACGGCATTACCTTGGGTGAGTGGACAACGCAGATATCGAGGGATGCCGCCACCGAGAGTTGGCATAGTGAGGTTGGCCTTGGCCCGATATGAGACCGCAAACCCGTACTATTGGATTCCTAAGGCATGGGGATTGCGTACTATGAGAGATATTCAGACGAGTCGGTGATTGTCCGACTTTCGGGACTACATGTATCATCCTTTGCATTCCATCTCTAGTGAGCAAACAAGACGGATACCCGCAGCAGCACTATCTGACTTTGAGAGAGCAAATGATGACTAATACCATGATGATGATTATGACCGAGACTCGAGACTACACATTTCTTTGGCAGAGCATTTCTAGAGGGCTTTCTTCCGATACGACCACTACTCCGTCGACTAGAGGTAGCACATTTCGACCACCGAGTATCCGATATGGTACGAGGAGCAAAGAAGGTCCTGTACGGTGATGATAGAGGCTCGACGCCGAGAGTATTTTGGGGCAGTACTATTCTTCCAAATGACATTAAGAGACATAGAGGCCAAGAGCAACCCCGATGAAATCACCGGTGACATTGGCAAAAGCAGACATGAGAGACTCGGAGCTTCTGAGAGCCGCTTTGAGAAATGATCCTGAAGTGATAGCTCGCAGGGAGGCATTGAGGCAGGAAAGAGCAGTACTGAGAGCTACCAGACTGATTGATCCACCGGCTCACACGATACCTGAGCCAGGACGAGGTCAGACTGACTTTTTTGACATACCTAGACCAAAGACCTCTCGAGGACCGAGGCGGAGGAAGAGTAGAGATTCGAGTTCGGGAGCGGGAACGAGTTCCTAGACACTTTAAGAAGATCTGTTAATATATTGTTAAATATGAGTTAGAAGCTTTATATTTATTTTAAGAAGATCTGTGTTACTTTTAAGTTTGTAATTCAAATTTAGGGAATGATAATACGTTAATTACTTCTAAACTGTTAATATATTATGAAATCAAATAATTATTAACATCTCAATTTTGTTTCATCTGTCGATTAAATTGAGTGTACGTATAATATATGGATTGCAATGCAGGAATGATGTATGTTAACGATGATCGTAGTTGGATGTACAAGCGGAAGTTGCCGAATCATTGCAGTATCAATCCTGAGTTTATAAGAGGGTTGATGGGGTTTATTGAATTTGCTAAATCAAATAAAACCAGTCACATGAATAAAGATGGTAAGATTAGGTGTCCATGCACCATCTGTTGTAATGTCAAGTATCTAAGCTTCATCGATACTCAGAAACATCTTTTACATAACGGGTTTGAAGTTGGGTACAAACGGTGGACTCGTCATGGTGAGCAAATGATATTGCGCACAAATGTTGCGAATAATCCCCCCGGGAATATTCATGTACCTCCCGAACCCGAGCCTATTATTCAGGACAATGAAGAACCACCTTTAAATATGGAAGATATGGTTAGGGATGCAGCCGGTCCTGAATTCGAATGGTCAGAGAACCAACAGCAAGAACCAACCCCTGCAGCCAAGAAATTTATTGATGCTATGGACTCTGCAAAAGAGAAGGTCTATCCAGGATGCGAGATCAGTGTGTTGGAGGCTGTGGCTGAGCTCCTTAACATAAAGGTTGATTGCAATATTATCCGATGCCGCATAATCGTATCATGAAAGCAATTAAGCGGATGTTGTCGAAAGAGAATAAGATGGTTACAAACTTTTATGAGACAAAGAAGTTGGTTGGGCAGATTGGGCTATGTTATGAAAATATTGATGAGTGTAAGAATGTCTGCATGCTATTCTACAAGGAAGATTCACAGAAGACAGAGTGTTCAATTTGCGGACAAAGTAGATATAAGCCAAATCGGAGGGGGAGTTCAAAACACAAGAAAAACAAACCACATAAGCAGTTGCGTTACATGCCATTGATTCCAAGACTTCAACGCCTCTACGCGTCTAAATCTAATGCAGAGGCAATGCGTTGGCATAAGGAAAGTTTGCGTGAAGAGGGTGTGTTGATTCATCCCAGTGATGGGGAGGCATGGAAACACTTTGATGAGACTTATCATGACTTTGCGTCTGAAGCAAGAAATATACGGTTATGCATCTGCTCTGATGGTTTCAATCCGTTTGGTCCTGGGGCAAAATCTTACTCTTGTTGGCCGGTTATAGCCATTGTCTACAATCTTCCGCCCTGGTTGTGTATGAGTGATCCCTACATGTTCTTGTCGTTATTCATCCCCGGCCCAAACAGCCCTGGGAGGAACATTGACGTCTATCTCCGACCTTTGATGGACGAATTGAAGCAGCTTTGGGAGGATGGGGTCGAAACGTGGGATGCTTTCAAGCGAGAGAATTTCAGCATGAAGACTGCGTTGATGTGGACAGTTAATGACTTTCCTGCATATGGGAAGTTATCGGGTTGGAGCACCCACGGGAAGTTGGCCTGTCCGTATTGTATGAGTGACACAAAGTCTTTCACGCTCAAGCACTCTGGAAAACCATGTTGGTTCGATTGCCATAGACAATTTCTTCCGGAGGACCACCCATTCAGGACCCAGAAGAATGCGTTTGAAAAGAACAAGATTGACCATGATGAGGCTCCGATTCATTTCAGTGGTGACACGGTCTATGGGGAGGTATCTAGATTGCCCGATCCTCGGTGGGGGAAAAAGTTTTCGAAGACCGAAATACAAGGGTTTGAGACTTCCCATAACTGGACCAAGAGGAGTATATTTTGGGAGCTGCCATACTGGAAAACAAATCTCATTCGACATAACCTTGACGTGATGCACATTGAGAAGAATGTATTCGATAATGTTTTTAACACGTTGATGGATTTCAAGGCAACAACTAAAGACAACGAAAAAGCTCGAATGGGCCTTAAGGAAATCTGTAAGCGGACGGCCTTAGAGATGGTACACGTCAATGGTAAACCAGTTAGACCGATGGCTCAATACGTGCTTACAAAGGAAAACAAACTCCTCCTCCTGAAATGGCTCAAGGATTTAAGGCTTCCAGATGGTTACGCGTCTAACATTGGTAACTGTGTCAATGTAGAGGAGGGGAAAGTGCAGGGTTTAAAGAGTCACGATTGCCACATTTTGGTGGATAGGCTACTTCCGATTGCTCTCAAGGGTCTCTTGCCTGACAATATCTGGGTGGCGTTAACAGAGTTAAGTGTGTTTTTCCGAGCGTTAACATCGACCACACTGTATGTTGATCACATGAAAAAGCTTGAGGAGAGCATCGTAGTGAATTTGTGCAAACTTGAGAAGATATTTCCTCCTTCATTCTTTGATTCTATGGAGCATTTACCGGTCTGCGACCCGACGAATGGTGGGCTGTCTGGATGACCAAGGCTAGGAGCATGATTGACAACCTACCCTCGTCGACAACTACAGAGTCATCATTAGAAACACCCTATCAAGAGGATGAAATGCCAGTGCCACCTAACGTTTCATCAACTAATCATCCATTAGATGATGTCACTCATATTCCTCAAAATGTTGATGAACCCGAGGAGGATTTCTTACCAGTGAATTTGCCACCTCCTCTGCCTCGTTCAGGTCATCTCGCGCACATTGAAATTGATGAATCAGAGGAAGAGGAAGAGGAACCAGAGTTTGATTCATTAGAGTCCGAAGACGAAGATGAAGAACTCGAGTTTTGTAGTAATTCAGAGTCCAGTGGTGATGATGGGGACGAAGATTAATAATAGTTCAAAGTTTTATATGTATTGTGAATGCTTTAGATTATTAGAACTTTAAAGTTTTATATGTATTGTGAATGCTTTAGATTATTAATAGTTTAAAGTTTTATATGTATTGTGAATGCTTTAGATTATTAGAACTTTAAAGTTTTATATGTATTGTGAATGCTTTAGATTATTATTAATAGTTTAAAGTTTTATATGTATTGTGAATGCTTTAGATAATTAGAACTTTAAAGTTTTATATGTATTATGAATGCTTTATATTATTAATAGTTTAAAGTTTTATATGTATTGTGAATGCTTTAGATTATTAGAACTTTAAAGTTTTATATGTATTGTGAATATATTGTTTCCTATTGTTAAAGTTGTATATTTTAATATTTTTACTGTAATACAGATATGAGTTCTAGTAGAAAGGGTAGGAAGACACGGCCCATCTACACATCTATTACTGGGACGCAACCGTCCCGATCCAGTACTGATGATGCCGATGTCGACCCTACACGCAGTAGTACTAGCTCCACCTCTGGGGCCGATACTCATACTGTTGTCGATTCTGAGGGGAGGATATTTGTCCATATATCGTCACTTTATGACCAGTAAGTAACTCTTCATTAATTTGATATAAGTTGGTTCCTTTTTGTTTTATATATAATTCATTATTTAAGTTAAAATGTTATTGTATAAATATACTTGGCAGGTTTGTAGGTGGATACCCTACCCCTGGGACTAAGATCAGGCAGTATTGGCGGTCTCGGCTCATGACAGAGTATTGGCCCAACTGGAAATCATTGCCACCGAGGCAGAAGGAGGATGCGTGGGAGGAGTTTAAGGTAATGTGTTAATGGTTTTTATTTAAAACTTAAATGTTAGTTTGTTATTAAAATGTTATAATTAATAATGATTATACTCTTTTAGTTTTGTAATGTTATCATTATATGTTGTAGGGGAAATATTGTTGGGCGCCGAAAATCGATGAGGCGACGGCTAGATTTGTTTTCGATAAACAGGCTCACAAGCTATTTACGGATCATATTGGTAACATATTTATCTCTTTAATTCGTTTAATTAATAATGATTATACTATTTTAATTTTATAATGTCATCATTATATGTTTACGAGATATTCATATTTTTTATAGGTAACACGAAGAAACAATTTTATACTAAGCGGCTCGAGGCGAAACAACAGCCCTTGACACCTACTTGGATGACCGAGGAGGTGTTTCTTCAATTTTTCGAATATTGGGCGTCGGATGCGGCGAAAGCTAAGGCCGAACAGGCTAAGGCAAATAGAGCAGGCTCCTCGGGGTCGGCGACGAAGCATACCATGGGGACGATCCTAGTCGGTGAGCATCACTACCGCATGGTATGTATGTTAGTTTAAATGTAGTAGTGTATGCATGCTTTTAAATAGGTTTATGTACGTATGTTAGCTGGGAGCCATGTTGATGCTATGAAATCCATGGTTTTAGTGTAAATGTAGTGTATGCTTGCTTTTAAATCAGTTTAAATGTTGCATTTATACAATTTCAAAGTAATAATCTCGCTTATTTTATTTATAGGAAAGGGATCATGGTCCGGATGTCAGTTTTGTGGATGTTTTCGTTAGCACCCACGTTCGGACTTCTACAGCGCCCGATCAACCTCCACAATGGGTTGACGATCGCTCTGCTAATGCCTTTGTAAGTAAACTATCATTAAATGACTTGATTTTGAATATGTAAATTTATTTATGTACATTACATTGTGTATATGATTATAATTGTTTGTTTTATTTTGACAGAGTGCATATCAAGCCGCCGTTCTTCCCGAAGGAACGCCTCCCGGCCAGCCCGTTCCCTTCGTACCTGATGTTTGGCGCTCGGTCACCTCTGAGGGACATCCAAAGATAGGAGACCGAGTATTAGGGATGGGGGATTACGGGCGGCAATGCCCGTCGACGTCGACCGGCCGTCGGCCAAATGTTGCCCTGCCCATGTATCATAATCCGAGGGTCGACACTCTGCAGGCTGAGTTGGCTGAGGAGAGGGCAAAGCTTGCGGAGGCTTTGGCGGCTCAGGCGCAGATGCAGGAGGCTTTGGCGGCTCAGGCGCAGATGCAGGAGGCTTTGGCGGCTCAGGCGCAGATGCAGGAGGAGAATGCTCGGCGTCATGCAGAGACTGATGCCAAAATTGCGATGTTGTTGGCTCGTATGGAACAGGGTAATTTCCAGCCTCCCCCGAGTTGATTACGGACTATTTTAGACTTGTTTGTACTATTTATACTTGTTTGTAAACATTTGAGATATTTGGAACCCGCGGGAGCCCCTCCCCCTATCCCCCTCTCCCCCCTATCCCCCCCTCTCCCCCCTCCCCCCTCCCGATTTGGTACGGTGATATTTAGTCTTTAGTTTGGTACGCTGATATTGATTTTTAGTTTTATAGTTTTAGTTTTAAAAATTGAATTGTTATATCAGGTACAAAAAAAAATTGGTTAATTGATATTTTAAATTATTTTTTTAAAATTTATTTCAGTATCAGCGACGGAAATTTCCGTCGCTGAAATTAATTTATTTTAATTAATTTTTATACCAGCGACGAAAATTTCTGCCGCTATATCAATTAATTTTAATTTAATTTTTTGTTTTCAGCGGCGGAAATTTTCGTCGCTGGAATAAAAATTAAATTAATTTCAGCGACAGAAATTTCCGTCGCTGAAATTAATTTATTTTAATTTAATTTTTATTCCAGCGACGGAAATTTCTGCCGCTGAAATTAATTTAATTTAATTAATTTTTATTACAGCTACGGAAATTTCCGCCACTGAAATGAAAATTTAATTAAATTAAATTGATTTACCGGCGGAAATTTTCGTCGCTGTAGTAAAAAAAACACCGGCGGAAATAATTCCGTCGGTAAAATCAAAATATACCGGCGGAATTTGAGCCGTCGGAGCTCAGCGGCGGGACAATAGCGGCGGACCACCGGCGGAAATTTTCCGTCGGTGTTTAATTTTAGCGACGGAATTTTGTATTTAGCGACGGAAATTTTCGCCGCTAAAACCTGTTTTTCTGGTAGTGTATTCACGTACGTTGAAAGTTCGACATAAATATTGGGGTTCACATTTACAAACGTTGTTTTAGAAATTATATCTGCCAACATATTGACATTTTTACTTATCAACTGCAAAGAAAAAGGAATAGTCCTACTAGCAAATCCTTGCAACACATAATCTTAACAATCTATATAATATATAAAAAGAGAAATATTTTATGCTCTCACATTAAGCCATGTCACTATTATGACATGGCATTATGTGATTCTCCCATTGGCTAATTATTCCTACATAAATCAAGTGGTTAAATTTGGAAATCTGTTAAGGGTATTTTAGTCATTTACGTTCATGGCATAAATGTAGATATTAGACATTGAAATCAACATCAAGTGCTTTTGATTGGATGCCTTAATTTACGAAAAAAAATTCCCCCAAATTCTTTGACCTCAATTATTTTATAATAAATTAGTTTAAAAAAATTTTTTGTTTACACCAAAATTTATAATTTTTTCCCTCTACAAATAGAGACTAATTTCATTTGATTCGGACACATAAAAAAATCCTCTTTCTTGAATATAAATCAAACATTTTATAATAATTTTTTTTAAAAAAATTTTCCACCTAAAATCATTAAAAAATTTCCTCCAAAAATAGATATTACTTTAATTTGATTCGGACAAAAAAAATCCTCTTCTTTGAAGTGCATGTCAATATTCTAAAAAATAAATGTAGTATAAATAAGTAGTTTGAAAGAGGGAGAGGAAGAAGTGAGTTGAGTTTGATGAGGGCGTGTAGTGTTTGGAAAAAAATTATTTAACACATTGTTAGTTATTTTTGAATTTTAATTTTTTTTTCTCAAAATTAAATAAGTTAAATTGAAAAAGAATATTATAATTTTATTCATAATGAGTTAATGTAAACAAATATGATATTTATTTTATCTATATAATATATAAAAAGAGAAACATTTTATGCCCTCACATTAAGCCATGTCACTATTATGACATGGCATTATGTGATTCTCCCATTGATCAATTATTCCTATATAAATCAAGTGGTTAAATTTGGAAATCTGTCAAGGGTATTTTAGTCATTTACGTTCATGGCATAAATGTAGATATTAGACATTGAAATCAACATCAAGTGCTTTTGATTGGATGCCTTAATTTACGAAATTTTTTCCCCCCAAATTCTTTGACCTCAATTATTTTATAATAAATTAATTTAAAAAAAATTTTGTTTACACCAAAATTCATAATTTTTTCCCTCTACAAATAGAGACTAATTTCATTTGTTTCGGACACAGAAAAAAAAAAATCCTTTTTCTTGAATATAAATCAAATATTTTATAATATTTTTTAAAAAAAATATTTTTCCACCTAAAATCATTAAAAAAAATCCTCCAAAGATAGATATTACTTTAATTTGATTCGGACAAAAAAAAAATCATCTTCTTTGAAGTGCATGTCAATATTCTAAAAAATAAATGTTGTATAAATAGGTAGTTTGAAAGAGGGAGAGGAAGAAGTGGGTTGGGTTAGATGAGGGAGTGTAGTGTTTGGAAAAAAAAATATTTAACACATTGTTAGTTATTTTTGAATTTTGATTTTTTTTCTCAAAATTAAATAAGTTAAATTGAAAAAGAATATTATAAGTTTCGGAGTAAATAAAGGGAATGTTATGGCCTATCGCAGGCAATCCTTCCACCAGCATATCCAGTGCTTTTGTTGATTTCATGGCCTCCTGAAGAAGAAGTAAATATTATTAAGAAACTTAAGTACTATTGGGCAAAATAAGGAAAGCGTATTCTGAAATACTCCTTCAGTTGCAAAAAGAAAATTTATGTGATTGCTTTCGAATCTGTTGATCGGTTAACTGAAACTATCATCAATAATTAGCAAAAATGCTCCCAAAACAACAATTGAATTTGAATCAAGGTAGACGGAAATGAAATTGATTTTATCATGAAGAAGATGAAACTCACCCTTTCTAAGGTCATCAGGATCAGCATGGACAACTAAATTCATGATCCTATTTAACATTTTTATTTTTTAGTGAATTTATGGAATCACAAAATTTGATCTCAAAATTGTTACCAAAGAATAGATGGAACTTCTCATTGTTAAGCTATAACTTGAGAACTCATTATACATTATGTTTATGCATTTGAATGCGTACTTGATTTGCTAAACAATGTTACGCTTTCCTGGCAAATAAAGTTTATGCATACAATAATAGAAAATACTCCCTCCGTTCCATAAAGGATGTCCAAAAAAATTTCAAATTTGCTCTTGATCAAGAGCAAATTTCAAAACTTTTTGGACATTCATTTCAAATATGCTCTTGAAATAAGAATAATTTGATAATTGAATTATTATCCTATTGTAAATTGATTAATATTTGATTCATTTAATTAATGACGATATAATTGACAGACAAAATTGCCTACCAAACTACTGTTTGTCAAAGATAATTTTGTGAGCAAGTTTGTGTAAATTTTATAAGCTCAAATCATTATGCAAGTTTGTGTAAATTATATCTTCTCCATCTCTTAAAAAATCGGTGATCAAGTGTACACACATTTTTATTTTTATAATAAAAATAGATTTATGTGACCAAAATATGTTTGATCATCCCAACACATATATGCTAAATGGAGTTAGTCTGAATGTAGTAATGTAATTTTCTGTGTGTACAGGATACTCCCTCTGTCCCAAAATGACCGTCTCACTTTTTTATTGTTAGATATAAACCTAACATATTGTTTTAGTTTATTTAAATGAAATTACATATTATAGCAATAAGTAATAATAAGCCTTAATATGCCCGTCGAATCTCGACGGGTTACTCACTAGTTTCATAAATATGGGAACCCATTTGCATATGATAATTATGCGTTAAAATATCTAGGGTTAGAATTTTCATGATATGTGGGTCCGTTAGAGATATTGTGAAATTGGGATAAGTATTGAAATGTATTGGTCCGTTTGTTAAACTTGTTTCAATTGCTCCTATTAAAGAGTCTATGTAATTTAAGTGTCTTGCATCTCTTAATGCTATTTGAACACTCGTGTCTAATCCTTCCATTGTTAAAGGTTTAATTGCTACTTGGACTAATCCTATATGTAGAAATCTGTATCCTTGTGATATATATATATATTTTTAATTGAAGATTTTGAGAATAAACTCATTGTTTGATTGTTAGAGTATAAAGGAATAACTTTTTCTTTTGTTTTAATAGCTAGTCTAGACTTAAAGTCGAATATGTCTTTATCTTTGTATATTTCAGAAGTTGATATTAAGGAGGGCTTCCAATTAGTTAAAAACTGAGTATCCCAAGAAATTTCTTTAGATAATATACTTTTAGGGGCCATTTGGTAGGTCGATAAATGACCGGATAGGATTATTAGTCCAATAAAAATATGTTTGGTAGATTAAATGCAATCGTAGTAATTATTCAAAGTACAACCCAGATAAGCATCTGAACACCTCTTATCCCCTTCTTATTTATCCTAAAAAAAGGTGGTATTATTAATCCCTGGATTAATAACCTCCTCCCTATTAATACGAGCTAATCCTAACGGGCTACCAAACGAGCCCTTATTGTTTCTATCTTCTTCATTCTCAATTTGTATGTTATAATCATTCATTTGATTATTATGATTTCTTGGAAATCTTCTATTCGTAAAATTACCTAACCAACTCATTATTATTTATTTGTCTTGCTTTTCGGATTCACTTCCTTACCTAACGGATGCACGACTTACACTCCTCACCGCGTGACTTAGACCTAGGTGACACACCGACTCGGAACAAATAGATAAATTGAGTTAATTGGATAACTTTGTTGAATAAAAGGCTCTGATACCAAAATAAGCAAAGGATCGATTAATAATAATATTAAGCATGAGAATACAGAAGATATATAACAAACAAAAATCGTACTCCCTCCGTCAAGTTAATACTTCACGATTCTGTTCACGCGTAGATTAAGGAAAAAATAATGATATAATGTTGTGAGTGTAAAAATAAAATAGGAGCGAGAATGAGTGGAGGAAAGAGTAAATTATAATGGTGTTGTGAGTATTAAAATAATGTAGGAGATAAAGTGTGAAATATGTAGTGAGCAGCTGAAATAGAAAATATGAAATATGTAGCTGGACGGAGGGAGTAATTCATAAGAAAAATCTACGCTAATAAAATGAAATGAAAGGGTGGACTGGGTGGATAAGTCCTAGAAATAATCAGATGTTGTCATGTGGGCGACGCGTTGGAAATGGATGTATAATGACTTTTCTATTTTATTATTATTATGGTTTATGTTAATTTTTATTTTATTATTATTTTATAACGGTTTTATTGTTTGGTGCTGACTATTTCAAATTCTTATAAACAATTATGATCTTTTATCCTTTTACGCACACTAGAATTAAATAAATACCAGTGTTTTAAAAAACAAAGAAATGAATAAAATAGTTGATTTAATAAATATATATGCCCACCCAATTAGGCAATGAAGGCAATTTCTAAACAGATCCTAACTAGTTTAGTTGACTGAGGCTATTTCTGTACATAAGACTTTCTAATTTAACGTGGTTTCTATCACCATTTATCAAACAAAAAGATTTATTTTTTGGAAATTTGCATTTTGGACTCCAAAGTTTAGGGGTTGCTCCTAAGTCAGGTCCTATTCTATCACTGTTTACAATAAAGGCTCCAAAGCTGTTATTCTGTTATCATTTTAGGATTTTTAACTAGTTTTGTTAGAAAAATTCGTTAAATCATCACGTGCAAGTCACGTGTTATTTAACAGAGGATGTTTTTTTAACACAAATTCTTTCGTTGTTGTTTTAATGCAAATTAAATTAAAATAAATAACCAAAATAGAAAGAATTCTTGTTCAAAAACATTCTCTATTAAATGACACGTGACTTGCACGTAATCATTTAACGGATTTTTCTAACAAAACTAGTTAAAAACCCTAAAATGTTAACATAATAACAACTTTTGAGCCTATATTGTAAATAGTGATAGAATAGGACCTGACTTAGGAACATCCCCTAAATTTTGGGGCACAAAATGCAATTTTCCCTTTATTTTTACTTAAATTTATGCAATTGTTGTCTCCATAGTAATTAATAATCCATCACTCTGAAAAAATTCCTTCTTAGCCAGCCAAAATACTCTGTTATCAGAGAGATATTATTCCATATTTGGAAAATGTTAAACATTGTCTATAACATACAAAGATTATGGATTACTGTCCTTGACACCAATTAATTTTAAGGTGTAACCTCAAATTTTAAGATTGTATTGGAGAAGGTTATTTACACGTGCAGGTCCAATGACTCATAATGTTAATTCGCGTCATCCGATTAATAAGTTCATGTTTTAAGTTTTAACAAAAAAATTCACTACACATGAGAGGACGTATTGAAAATTGATTTTAAGGTGGAATACAATCGCTTTTAGGCATTTAGGCTCAAAATTTTGTCCTGCCGCCAAAAGGTTCCCTTTGGGACTGAGTCATTACCACGTAAAATAAACACACTCCCATTCTCTCGTAGAATAAAATTAAAATAATAATAATAAAATATCAATCATTTTATTTTATGAAGGCATTTTATTTGAGTCAGTTTAGGATAGCACTATTCACTTTTCAAGCTGGTCAACTTAAGGATACCACCAAGTTCAAGTTTTAAAATGTCTAACTCTTTTTCATTAACTTTAATATCATTATTCATTAGAAATCGGTAAAATAAATGTTTTATTTGACTTATCAATATTTTTAAAAATATGCTTTATTTGTAATTTGCATATTTATTGTACAACAATAAAATATCATTATGACACTTTCTTTATTTATAAATGCAATATTTATTTCGAAACAGATGAAAAATGAAAGCGATATATTTATTTAATTTGGGATAGAGAAAATATATGTTACCAAAAGATTCAGTTAATAATAATAATAATAATAATAATAATAATAATAATAATAATAATAATAATAATAATAATAATAATAATAATAATAATAATAATAATAATAATAATAATAATAATAATGATAATATGTACTACAATTTTTGGAATTATAATGTTATTTCCATTTCAAAATACATGAGTAACAATTTTAAAAATTAATTAATAATATATATATATATATTCATAATTAACCCTAATATTCTTCTTGGTATCAATGCAAGTGACTTTCAAATTTAGTAGTCAATAACTAAAGAAGAAATAAAATATAAACAATCATTGTATTTGGAATGATGATGTATCTGACTAGTCATATTATTATGTATTTATTTAATTTTCCATTTCCATCAAGTAGTTGAAGAATCATTTTATGACTAATAAGCCCCTCTTGACTTAGTAGAAAACAAAAAAATGGAATGGGCAAAAAAAAAAAAGTCAATATTCTTGAAAAGTTGCCAACTATCTATCTATTGGACCACACCAGACCTTTCTTTTGAACAGATTAAGTCATATAATCATTTATTAATAATTAATACAATTATATTGCATGGTTATATATACACCTCACATATTGTCTTCTTCACTTGCAAGTATTCCACAACCTTCTTTCCATTTTCTGATCAATCTCCTTCTCTTCAATAAAAAAAATCAAAGGTTTTTGAAATCTTAGCACTTTTGATCTTCTTCAACGGTGTACCAAGATCATTTGTACGTTCTATCATTGCACTAGACAGGTTTGCCTATACGATTAATGATAGTTGTAATTGAATTAAGAATATTGAAGAGATTGATGGCGAAATCTGAAAGAGCGGTCTTTGGAGGTGACACCAATATGGGCTATAGCGGTGGTGTGCTTTGTCTGGCTGCCATTTCTCTTGTAGTTGAACATCTTATTCATCTCATTGCTCATGTAGAGTATCATAAACACTTGTAGACAAAGAATATTATTTATTTTTTTGTGGGTTTATTTTGAATTTGTTAATTTGTATGTTGTTTGACAGTGGTTAAAAAAAAGAAACACAAGAATGCTCTCTATGAAGTTGCCTGCCGGAATCAAAGCAGGTAATTAGGTTCATTTTTGAAGAAAAAGATAATAGAAATTTATTTTGAAATGGTCATGATATTATTTACTTTTATTTTTGTGCATATTTTCAGTAGTTGATGCTTGTCAGGGTTCATATCAGTTGTGTAATTTTGAGCAGTAGGGCAAGCTCCAGTTTCTAAAATATGTGTTCCAAGAACTGTTGGACACTCTTGGGATCCTGTGGATTTCTGAATCGATTCTAAAATACGACTATCCCTGCCCTCAAGTCGGTACTTGTAAATTTATTCATTCATATAAGGCACTTTTCTTTTAATTAATTTTTTATATTTATTGAAATTTTGTTATTATATATTGTGCAGGGAAAAGTGACACTTGTATCATACATATGAAACATATGTAACCTGCTGGATATATTCATCTTTTTTCTGGCTTGTTTTCACGTTGCCTATTGTATTACCACTCTAGCTTTGGGCAGGCTTAAGGTATATAATTATTATTATTCCCATATATATATACGTTCCGTTTCAAAATAAGAGTCGTATTTTAATTATATATATATATTTTTACGTGGAATATAACTGTAATTGAAATGCAGATGAGGAAATGGAGGTCGTGGGAAGATGAGACAAAGACGATCGAATATCAATATTCTCATGGTTAGTCTAACCTTCATTTAATATTCTTAAATTTTGTTTTTAATATTTTGTCGGTAACATTTTTTATTTTATTTTTTTCATTTCTATTTGTATATTGCAGATCCTCAGAGGTTCAGTGCTTGGTGCTAAGAGATACGACTTTTGTATGATAGGCATCTGAGTTTTTGGAGCAAATCTCCAATCCCACTTGGTATAGTAAGTCAATTAATTAAAGGCTTTTGATATTAAATTATTAAATAGATAGGTAGATATTTTTTTGCCATCTCAAAAAAAAATAGCCTCACTTTAATTTTTATAGTCAATCCAATTTAACTTCAATTCTTATTTAATAAAAATCCAATTAAACCTGCAAAATTTCTGATTTTTTTAATTGTTTTTTCATTAGAAATACTAACATTTGTAAAATTACATAAAAATAATTGAAGTTTTATTAAATAATGATTAAACTTAATTAAATTTATACTCCCTCCGTCCCACGATAATGAAAAGCATCTTTTGGGCGTTCCACAATAACTTTTCAAAATGAAAACAACTTGTCTCTCTCACAACCATTACCCACTTTCTCCATTTTCTCTCTCCTACCTAACTATCTACACTCACAACAAATCACCTTTTTTTCACCTAATTAATTCTCGTAGAAGACACTAATTGAGATGATGCCAAAATATTAAATTAAAAATATAAGATAAATCTCTTACGATCCAACAAGCAAAAACTTATTAAATTTATAAAATAGTTTAATCAATACAAGAAAAAATGGATGGTTAAAAAAAATAATTAAGAACTAAGTGATAAAATACATTTGAGATTAAAAAATAAAAATTAAAAAAGCCAGATGTCCCATCTCATCTCGTTCTGTCCCACCTTATCACGTATCCCAAATAAAATATCCCATATATGCCCGCTTTCATAAAGGATTGATATGTTTTATTTGTATAGGTAAGAACATTCCGATTAAAAGTAATAATCCCAAATTGACAGTCTGTCGAGGATCGAGGACAAGTTGGTATTAGGAATAGCAGAGGACGAGTTCGGGACAGTTATACGTTGTACAATCCCCATTTCAATTTGTGCCCACAAGACATATTTTTCGGTAATCAATTTTTCATACATCCCACCCACGGGTAGCGGTTAATCGGGGAATCACGGAAAATTAGTAAAACTAATATTTTGTTTTAAAACACTTTAGCGATAAAAAAAACTCAAAAATTAACTTTGATAAATGATAATTTTCTACTTACAATTAAACTCTATAATCACATTCATAAGAGCTCAAAAAAATAGTTGTGTATGAGACTAAAAATTAAAACAATGTAAATGATATAAAAATAACTAATATAAATGTCTATGAAATAGCCATTTATCATCTATATCATGAGAAATACTTAAATGAATAAAGTAAAATTATATTACTAAAATAAATAGTTCCGTCACGCCTTATTATCACGTAATCCCAAATAAAATATCTCATATGTGCCAGCTTTTCATTTCGGTTAAAGGATTGACCTGTTTTATTTGTATAGGTAGACTGAACATTCGGATTAAATAATCCCAAATTGACGGTCTCTGTCGAGGAAAATTGTCATCCGAGGGATAAGTTGGTATACAGTGAAAGAGACAAAAAAAAAAAAAAAAAATGCAACTTGAGTTTTTGAGGTCAAATTAAATGGCTAAAATGGAGTTGACTTAACTATCAATTACCCTACGCACCAGCCAAATGCCCTAATCTAAAATTGGAAGCTTATCTTAACGAACCCACCCAACCCCTTCCAAAAAAAAACTCCAAAACCCCACCCCACTCACCCCCGTCAAAAAAATAAAAAATTACTCATATTAAAAAGTTTTTTGGAAAAAATTACTTTAGGTAATTGAAATATTGAAATGATAATTTAGGATGGAGGGAGTAGTTAAATTTTTGATATACGCGTCGAACTAACATTAAAAAATGATTATAATTTTAATAAGTCAACGACAATATTTATAAAAACCGAGATAAATTATTTTTGAAGCTAAATTTGCTCTCTTCTACTTGCTATATTTTTCTTATAATTGTTGATATATTCAGGGGTGTTTCTTCAGACAATTCTTCACATCAGTGGCTAAAGTTGATTACTTAACCCTTAGGAACGGATTTATCAATGTAAGTAATCCCCATATATATATATATATATATATATATATATATATATATATATATATATATATATTTAATTGATTAATTAATTAGTTTTTTAATTTCAAACTACTAATTGATTGCCAAAAAAATGAAAATATTAATAATTTATGGTCAACCCACCTGCAGGCACATTTAGCTCCTCAAAGTCAAGCTAGTTTTGACTTTCACAAATATATCAGCAAATCACTCGAAGAAGATTTCAAAGTTGTTGTTGGAATAAGGTAATTTTATTAATTGACCAAACAAATTTTAACCACTCTTTTCGTCCCAAAATATTTAACAAAATAAATTTTAAATTTGCTCACGATTTTAATTGAATAAAATGTTTATTTACGTGCAGTCCGGTCTTGTGGCTCTTCGCTGTGTTGCTTCTTCTTACCAATACCCACGGTATAATTTTTCTATAGTCTCGAAATCTCGTAAATTACTTTCATTTTGTGACTGACTAAACAGAAAAGCGTGACATTTATTATGAATCTGTTATTGATAATGTGACCGCGAACATTCAGTCTTCACAAATCATAACATATTTTTTGCTAATCAAATTTCCTTTTGTATGTGCAGGATGGTATTCTTACTTATGGCTACCATTTATCCCTCTTGTTGTAAGTAAAACATTACTAACATATATAAACCATTTCATGTACTAAGATAATTGGCAAATCGAATATATATATATATATATATATATATATATATATATATATATATATATATATATATATATATATATATATATATATATATATATATATATATATATATGTGCAACGTACTTCTCACATTTTTTTCATATAATGCAGTAACGTGCTAGTTAGTGATGCTGTAATGGTAACATGCTTTTACATTCGTGTCAAATCAAATAATGCAACAAACATTTTTTTAACTTATGCCGCGGAAAATTTATCTGGAAAGATGCCTGATGATGACACTGCGCCATACGCCGTCACGTCATCAAAATTACAACCATGGGGGACGTGTCATTGACGTGGCGCCGATGTGAAAGTGACACGTCAGCATTCCCATTAGATTTTTGACGTCGTAAGATTAAAAAAAAAAAAAGGTTTGTTCCATTATTTGATTACAAATATAATAGTGTGTTGCCTATATCCGTCACTAACGGGTATATTGAATTATTCAAAAACTAGGGTAAAGTATGTTGCATAAGTTAGTAACTATTCCAAAGATAATTATTTATGATATGATATGCTGATGTTTAAATGGAAAATGAAACTTGTAGATGGTTTTGGCAATTGGAGCAAAGCTACAAATGATCATAGCGAAAATGGGACTGAGAATTCACGACGTAACTGACATCGTTAAAGGAGCCCCTACCGTTGAGCTAGGCGATGAGCTCTTCTGGTTTGGCCGCCCTCGCCTCGTTCTCCTCTTTATTAACTTTGTTCTCTTTCAGGTTTTCTTTACATCCTTCTTGATTTTTATTTTTATTTTAATTGAGTTTTTTTGTAGTTTGAACTTCTGACTTCTCGTACACTACACTGCGGAGCTACGGATTAGACAAAGGGGACAATCGCCCCCCTTTTGATTTTTCAAATGTAACACTTAAGTACTACAAAATTTGAACAATATTGCTTCTTACCCTTAAAAGTAAAATTTTGCCCCCTTTGAATTAAGACAAAATAACATTATATCAAATTTTTCCTCCTTTAAATTAAAATTTATGTTCAAAATAATTTTGCCCTCCTTTAAAAAAATTAATGGCTCCGCCAATGCTGTAGTATGGAGAGACATCGAATACCGATTGAGCTAATTTAGTAAAACTTGTGTATTTTTCCGTTTTGTAGAATGCATTTCAGCTGGCATTTTTCTTATGGAGTTGGGTAAGCGGTTTTTTTGTTTTTTTTTCTCCAAGCTGTTAAATATAATTTATATATATTTCCCAATTAATTTGCTTACACCGTTTATCTACTACGATCTTCATTTACACGCATGAGTTTGGGTACCCGTCGTGCTATCACCACCGCTCAGAGGATCTTATTATCAGGATCGCAATGGGGTTAGTATATGAACTTCACGCAGATTTGATAATCTTTTTCCGTTATCTTTTCCGTTATCTTTTCCGTTATCTTCTTGGCACTAACATGAATGTCAATCTTATAGGGTTCTTATACAAGTTGTTTGCAGTTATGTGACCCTTCCTCTCTATGCATTGGTCACTCAGGTAAGACCTAATTTCTAACCATTTGCTCAAAGAAAAAAAAAAGAACCTCACTCCTAGATGAAGACATAAATTTAAGGGAAAATTAAGATAAAGCAACGTAAATATATACAACATATTGTAAGTTCTTTTCTTCATATAATGCAACTTTCAAAATAAAAAATGAATGACATTAATAAATGACGGAGTAACTCTTGTGAAAAACTAATTTTTTTCAAAATGTTATAAAAAAAACTAGTTTTCAGAACAGTTCATCACTCTTATTAGTTAGACTTAGTGCTTTAAAACTAGTTTTTTTTCTTATGTTACAAAAAAACTAGTTTTTTGCAAGATTTTGGCCAAATGACAGGGTAACACCTGTTAAATAAATTATCACCCGTTAACCCCCTATTCGATCCCTTGGGTGGTTGTCGGGTTTGAGAGGTTTGATGGAGGTAACGAAAAAGTTAGTTTTTAGATTAGCATTCCGTTAAAATTGTATCACTTTTTTTGTCACTTCAACAATTAGATTTTTTTAACTCCGTTAGCGAAAAAAATACATCATTTGAAAATCAACGAAAAATTATGTTGCATCTTTTAGACACTAACGAGTAGATTTCTTTATCCGATAAAAAAACGCGAAGTACGATGCATATAGTAGTTGTTTACCCTAAATTTTATGACACCAACAACGCTGACACTTAGTTTGAATCTAACAGATGGGGTCGAGTATGAGACCAACGATCTTTAGTGAACAAGTCGCGACTGCCCTAAAAAGCCGGGCGCCACACCCGCCAAGCATCAAGTAAAACACGCCCACCATTCCGGCCACACCACCCCATTTTCCAAAGAGCCCGGGACACCATCACGAGGCACATCCCCAATGCACCTCCTCCATAGCTACCCAAACTATCAAGATAGCGTTCAAAGTCCCCGAAGAACAAGTTTTGAGGACGAACGTTGGGCAAATGCAAATGAAAATTCACGACATTCAACATATCAAGATCATGATAGTTCTATGAGAGACGGGCGAAAAGAGGACGGAGAAATTCAACAACCAATCTCGAGCAGGCAAACGGCCGAAGGAACGGGTCCGGTCAACCCCGGTCAACATGATGCGTCGGATTTTTCATTTGCCGATCAAGTATAACGAAAGTTGAATGTACATATGTTTATGTCTCGATTGAGAATTTACTAGCATGGGAGGATTTGAAATAAGTTTGTTTTTTCATGAATTTTTAGTTGGATTCTGTACGTAAAATTGTAATTTTATCATACATATATAGAAGCCTATTTATTTGGCCACTCCAAAAAAGATACTAAATTAACACCCTCGCGATGCACGTTTTTTATAATTTTTAATATAAAAATATAGGTTACATACATAAAATAGGAGGTGAAGAAACAGAAGAATTAATAAACAAGCGAGGCTCCGTTTGTTTCGACGTAAAACATTTTTCGGAAAACGTTTTTCGAAAAACGTTTTTCGAAAAACGTTTTCCGAAAAATGTTTTCCTGTAAAATGTTTTACTTAGGAAGGGCGTAAAATGTTTTACTTAAGAAAATGTTTTACTTATGATTATTATTATTATTATTATTATTATTATTATTATTATTACTATTACTATAATTATTATTTTTTTATTATTATTACGGAAAATGTTTTCCGAAAAATGTTTTACGGTGAAACAAACGGGGCCCGAGTATAGAATGAAATTAGTTCAGTCCGAGATGAAATGAGCAATGGAACTATAAACTACGTGTGTTGATTCAAACCTGGGCGATTTTGATCCTTAACCCGAGCATTCAGTTTTGCAGATGGGGCAGACATTCTTCATCAACAACCATTTCTTGATGCAGTCCGCGTGCGTGCTTTTCGCCATTCTTGTACTCTTCCTGTTAATACGTTACCAAACAAGTGCCCGGGTCAGTTGGAAACAGAATACTACACAGCATATACGGTGATAACAATGACAATTCAAACAGAGCTTCCTATTTAGTATTTAGCCTTAGCATCTTTAGAAGAAACGGAAACCTACTTGTTGTATACATTCTCAGCTTCAAAGGGTGCCAAGCATAGTATAGGCAAGTGGGCGGCACTGGGCGGCCATCTATAATGCAGCAAAGCATATCCACTTAATTGAATAATTTGTCTAGTTGAGCGGGTAAAACACTAAGTTTTTACTTTGTGGTTTTGGGTTTGAGTCCCACAGCAAGTTTTTTTTTCCCCCACAATTTACATATTAAAGCTTTATAGAAAATTTGTGCACTCACTTTAAAAACTTCTTGGACCCGCCATTGAGTATAGGTGGATCGGGGGCCTGCGCATGGCAGTCCAACTTGTATAAGTACCTGAATTACATACTATAATAACATGAATTACATTTTATTTTATTAGTGTGATTTATAGTTGCATCCTCTAATAAGCTTTGTTAGATTGCAGGCCTCAAATTCCAAGTATAGGTAGTGCCAGTAAAATATCTCGGGTCAACGGGGCGGATCCAGGATTTCCAAACCGGGTGGGATTGATTAGGCGGGGTTCGGGCAGCGCCCCTGCAATTTTTTGCCTATTTTTTCCACATGCAATACAACTTTAGTGCGACTAAAATAATTTAAGGCTGCAGGCTAACTACATATCTTTTTAAAGTTGAAGCCGGGGCGGATACGGGTTTTGTACATAACCCCCTTCCTAATTTTCCCATCTTCAACATATCCGAAAGAAAGCCATAACTAGAGAAAGAGAGAAAACATAGAAAATTAGAGGTGGGTTAAGCAATCAAAACCTGTATGAAGGCAGCTTTTATGATGGTGAAATTTGGTATCGCCGAGGGCGGAGAAGAGAGGAGTAGGGGACCGCGGATGCTGCGAGTTTTGCGTTTTTGGTGTTTTAGCTTGTAGGTTGTAGGTGTGTGGGTATAAAAAAATATGTGGTGTGAGTATATAATAAAAAAAAAAAAAAAAAATCTAAAAATCTGGGGTGGGCTTGAGCCCTACCCACCCCTCACCTAGATCCGCCCCTGATGGTCAACGTAATGAAATAATGCACCCTAAAGAAGGGACATCCCACTACACTAGGCCCCCACCATTTCAGGCTCTGGAAGTCGGGTCCAACTTAGTGTCTTGTGGCTTCGAGGAGCTTAGATTTATGTCGATAGTTCAATCATACAACGTCTAGGGTCGTACCGGGTTCACATAAATAATAAAACTCATTTATCATCATAATGGGTCGTCTCCAATACCGAGTTGTAGGAAAAATGGTAAATGGGACTATCTTTCCGGGACGGAGGGAGTAGCGCTCGACAATAAACTGCATACTAGTGCTCTGGCATAGCAGATTCTCAATCTTATAATCAACTGGCCTTTTAACAATTATTATGTACATTCTCTGAAACTTAAGGGTAACAAGACAAATTTACAAGTTACCACTGATAGTGATTACATAAATTTAAGGTCTATACATCCGAACACCATTCTTACATAGATCCCACAGTTTTACCAACCGAAGACCTAGTGTGGCTCCCTTACAAGTAACTAATGTGATATTAACAATACCTAAAGTCATTGGGGTACTTGGGCTCCCTTGCAAAATTATGGACTAAACAACAATAACAACAAAACCTTGGTCTCAAAATGATGCGGGGAATTCGGAAATTTAATATATGAATACGTGCAAGTATGTAATAGTAAAAAAAAAAAGAAGTAATTTAAAAGAAGTTACTAATGTGGCTCTAAGCCCTGGGTCAGCTAATGCTTGGCGCTATGATAAGACCATAAAAACATGTTTCTAGCAATTGAATGCAAACCGACAGAGCAATATTCCAAAAGAATAAGATATGAACAATTTCTTACAAGGCAGATAGCACATGAAAGTTCTTCTTGGCTTCTGTCTGAAGAATAATGCACTTTTTCCACCAAGCACTTTGACATACTATCTTCAGGTCCCACTTCATCATGTGCATCCTCCATACCAGAAATAGATTGGAATCTCTCAACAGAAAATATCGGCCTCCCATTCCTGTAACTGTTGCGCCATCCTCCTGCAGAACCATGCCTTGAATATCTGGAAGAGAAACTTTCTGGGGGTGAATATGGTCCGCTTGATGAGGAAGGAGCCCCATTTCCCGCGTGGGAATACCTCGGGCCATTCCGATATGAAGGTATATATCTCCGCGAATGATTATGTCGCCCCTCCCTTGAAACCTGAGCATTGGAACTTTGGAAGTATTGAGAAGATGAAACTTGATGTCGGCTAAAAACAGAATCATGGTGACAGCCAACAGTATCAGCATCACTCCCGCCAACAAAGAATTGATTTGTCTCTTGGCTTGAGCCACTAATATCTGCAAGTTGTTAGAACATTATTCAGTTAATATTTACCTGATCTTGAAAAAAACACTTCTCCAAACAAAAAGGAGATGAGAGTTCTTGTTATCCTCCTTAGAAAAGGAGAACCCAGATTCATGTTATACACATACACCCTAATATGCAGCTGGAAGAATCTTTAGATTGAAATGCTATGCCACCCTCATCTTCTCATCCACCATAAGTAGGGTGAAAATGATAGCTCCGGCAGGGAACCAACCACGTAAACATAAGATATTTTAACCCCATCAATTTCATTCCCACGTCATGAGAAATTTCAAAGTGACGAGAAAAAAAATGATGTAACCCTATAATTGTACTAATATAATCATTTTTACCCAGCCAGTTTGCCTTCTTAATTCGAAGTTGAATATTGTCGGCCCACAAGTTTCTTTACTCATAAAATGTATAAGGAACTAACAAATAGTTAAAGGCAGAGAAGAAATTCCATAGACTACCTGGAGTAGTGATCCTTCCCGGAGCGGCAGCAGCATAAAGTGGAACACAGTTCCACTCTTGACCAGTAGCATCAGCATTTGAACTGTCTGGGAGTTGACCAGAATAGTTTGCTGGACGGGTTGTTGAATGATAATGATGAGAGGAATGGCTCAAATAATGAGATCTTGCCATACTGGGAGCTCAAGTCTAGATCTTCTTCTCACATTCCTCACTGACTCTTCGCCAGCAATTGAGAGACTAGCGCCCCTGTAGGGTGGTACAGCAATAGAACATGGAGGCATGCTGTGACAATCTGCACTTGGCTTTTCCATCAGCATTTGAGAAGAGCCAGATGAGCTTCCTGCGCAATAAAATCTACTTGAACTGCCTCTCTCAGAGGCTCCAGAAATATCTGTGCTTTTCCTCTTAAGTGACCCCCTTCCAGAGATAGTTGTAGAATTTAATAAACCCCCTTCAACATCACGAGTTGGTGGTTGGTTGTAGTGACTAGCATGCACATGCCCATGCCCAAACATTACTGAACGGACCGACGGATAAGCTTCCAGTGACTGACGAGTGTGGGTAGGAATCATAATGAGGGCCAGAAAAAGATGGAGCAAGATGCTGCACTTCCATACTGAGACTAGATGGAGGGTACTCGATTGCTCTGTTATCCGAAGCTCACTGAGACTCACAGTGTACTCCACCTCTTAGCGAATGATCCGCTGCAGAAACAGAAGAACTATTTTCTGGAGCAATAGACCGTCCTGAAAATTTTCAGGATACAAAACTTAAATAGAAAATATCCAATGACGTTTGTAAACAATTTTCAATTAATCTCCTTTAGCAGATTTTACCTCAACTAGGAACATTTCAAACTCAATTCCAAAAAAAAAAAAAAAAAAAAAAAAAAAAAAAACTAACAAGTGGTGACTCCACAAAGAAATTCATGATTTTAAACCAGCTTCCACAATAATTATCATCATCCAAAACAAATAAGAAGTGCACATAAACATCAAATCGCCAACTTTGATTTCTTATCATGAGTATTAAATAACACTATGAACCAAATAAATGAAAAGATACCCATGTGTAAGTAAGACTGCTGTGGTAGCAAATGATTGGACTCATGTTGGTCGATCCCAGGAGTAGTATTGAATGGTGCGGAGAAGTTCCTATGCCTCATGTCTCCTCAAAGTCCGAATGGAAAAGACCCTGCAGATATAATTAGTAATATATAGTGTATATCCAGTTAAATCACCAAAATTTGTCTCCACCACCAGCTCCTTCAGCAACTCCCTCCAACAAATTACAAGATACTATAGAGCACCATAATCTGATAGGCTACTTACCAAATGATCAATATGAAAAGAAACCATTCAACGTAGGACAGGGGGAATCAATCGACACATCCCACACCAAGTATTTAAGGGGGTAAACACATTCACAAACTGTGATTCACCGGAATACCCTCCTTTTCCAGACTTTTTCAATGGTACATCGATCTCTAAGGAATAGAATCATATATTTATGCTATCAACACACGATAAAAAGTGTATAAGGTGAAAGAATTAGGGAATTGAAACACAAGTTGATAGAGTCATGTCGTCCTCGGAATCGGTGAAAGAAAGCTTTGAAGGTGTAACAGCATACAAAAGTGTTAAAGACTATCTCAAACGAATGACTAATGTTATGTATTGGCATATTGTTTCAGTATATGACTAATGTAATATACAGTGAAGAGATCCAAGGAGAAAGTCTCTTTGTTCTTTACAAAATATATATCCTCCAGCATTCTTATAAGGATGATGATGGTCATGATATTATTTGTGCCTATTGTCCAAAGCTCTTGCACTTGTCACTAGAAGTTCTCATGAAGACCCAACGTTCGCTTGAACTGTTTAGGTCTGCCAAACTTTCCTTTGCATTACTTATAGCAGATAAAGACCTAGGTGTAGCCTTTCATTGTGATAAGCTGTGCTGGTGTATCAGTAGCTTACTAGTTTATCAGTAGCTTACTAGAAATAAACAACTTCAACAAGAAATAGAACTATTTTGCAAAACTTTGATGGAAGAGGATAATAGCTAGATCTTTACATGTACGTGAAATTCTCGAGGACACGAAATGTTCATGTGCATTACTTTTGTTTGGAAAACAACAGTGCCAGGTTAATTTTGAATATGAGAATTGGAGATTAGGTTTGTACAGGTAAGGATAAGATTGTCTGTATAAGCTTTAAAATCAGCTTCGCGCAACTGTTGTATAGATTCAAGCAAACGCAAAAACTCATTCAGGCCAGCCAAATTCTATCAGAGTAGCTATCCCAAATTTGCATTCCTAACAAATGTTTTCAACCACCTCCTGAATAAGATGGGCATAAGTCACAACTTTCTTCTTCCGGGAGTTGGATAGCTTATCTTCACAGGCTTGAACAAACTGTCCCTTGCCATATGCAATGAAAACCAGAGGATCAGTGTTGATTTCCACACCTTCATTGAGAAATCCCATCCTCGTCAATGTATTCAATTCCTCACTCACATCAAACCCCAACCTGCTCCCGTCAAATAATATCCCAAAAGTAACTATGTCAGGTTTCACAAATTGAGCATGCATTTCACTAAGTATAAGTTTCAACCTATTCAAATCTTTCATCTTCATAGAAGCTAATAACATTATGTTTACAACAGTAACACTCCATGGATCTGCCTGAGATCCCATCTCCCGAACAACAGAATCCATTCCCTTTTGGCTCAAAAGACAAGCATGAGAAAGAACACGAAGACACCACACCATGTCAGTCCGTCCCATCTTTTTACAAATATCAATTCCCAAGTCATCTAATCGAGAAAACATATGATTCTCAATATAAACACTAGCTATTTTACGAATCAGGTCGTCCTTTAAAACGGTTTTCCTTAAGTTCATAACCCTTCTATAAACATCTTCCATCTTCTTAATCATCCCAAAGTTAGCATATGCCTCGAGCATGGCTATCCTAGTAGAAGATCGCAGACTCATCCTCTTCATAAGGAGAATTTGAAATGTTGTTTCCATCTTTTTGAGCAAACCGGCTCGTGAAAATTCTTGGATTAACAAATTATAGGTAATAAGATCAGGTGGACACCCAGCCTTCTCCATTTTCTTCATGCATTGATTCATCTCGTCGTACATCTTATGGTTTGCGTAAGTCTTTATGAGCTCATGATATATCTCCCTACTTGGCTTCAAATTCATTTCCTGCATCTCATTAATATAAGCCAAAGCATCGTCAAATCTACCCTTTTGAATGAAGCATTGAATCAAGGCATAATATATCTTTGACGAAGGACCAATCTTGTTACTGGCCATATCTCTGAGGACCCACACTATATTTTCAGCTAGTCCTTCCTCAGCTAACAATCCTACGATGTTCTCATAGTTGAATGCGTTACTTCTTGAAATATCCAACGTCTTCCACTTCTTAAACACCTGCATGAAAGAAATAGACTCCTTACCTTTTCATTCCTCTTGTCAACCATATATACAAGATTACCTAATATAATTAAGGGATACAAATGCTAATCTAAAGGGATGGGATGGCTATCATTAAGGGATTGTTATCAATTCCCTTTATGTACAAATAACGCCTAATCTACCGAGATATATTTACAAGAATATAAACCTATTCTAACACTCCCCCGCAGTCGAAACGGGTGGAAGGCGGACGTTTAGACTGGTCCGAAATTCATCAAATAATAAAAGTGGAAGTCCCTTTGTAAAATGTCAGCAATCTGGAACCGGGACGGAACATGCAAGACACGAACTTGACCACGAGCCACTTTCTCGCGTACAAAATGAATATCCATTTCTATATGTTTGGTTCGCTGATGTTGAACTGGATTTCCCGAAAGATATATGGCACTTACGTTGTCACAATACACTAAAGTAGCTTTGTGAATTGGACAATGAAGTTCCAAAAGCAAGTAGCGCAACCAGCATGATTCGGAGACAACATTAGCCACACCCCGATACTCGGCTTCGGCACTCGATCTAGAAAGAGTGGGTTGCCGTTTAGAGGACCAAGAAATTAAGTTGTCTCCCAAGGAAACACAATAACCCGAAGTGGAGCGGCGCGTGTCCGGACAACCACCCCAATCGGCATCGGTATAAGATAGAAGAGAAGATGTAGACGAAGCTGTAAGATGTAGCCCTAGGGATAAAGTTCCTTGAAGATACCGGATAATGCGTTTCAATGCATTCATATGAGCTATCATCGGGTTATGCATAAATAAACATATTTGTTGAACCGCATAAGAGATATCGGGTCTTGTAAAAGTGAGATATTGCAATGCACCGGCAAGACTACGATACATGAACGGATCATCAAATGGGACGGACGAAGTGGCACTTAACTTGGACTTTGTGTCAACAGGAGTAGATGCAGGTTTGCAAGATGACATGCCCGCCCGCTGAATAATCTCCTCCGTGTATTTGCGTTGAGGAAGAAATAAACCCCCGGCTGAACGGACCACAGCTATACCCAAAAAATAGCTCAAGTGACCCAAATCCTTCATTGCAAATTCGGAACTGAGAAGAGACATGATAGACTGCCGAAGAGCATTAGTAGAAGCAGTAAGAATAATATCATCGACATAGAGGAGTATATAAGTTGTTACCCCATTATGATGATATATAAAAAGAGAGTTGTCGGACCGACTATTAGTAAAACCAATAGAAGTCACAAAATCCGCAAACCTCTTATACCATGCCTGAGGAGCTTGCTTAAGACCATATAGAGATTTCTTTCGTAAACATACATGATTCGGAAGACGGGCATCCCGATACCTAACCGGCTGGTGCATATACACGGTTTCACGGAGCTCACCATGTAAAAAAACATTTTTTACATCAAGTTGATGCAATGCCCAATTCTTAGAAAGTGCCAAGCTAAGAACAAGACGGATCGTAGCCGGTTTGACCACTGGGCTAAACGTCTCTCCACAATCCACCCCAACTCGTTGAGTTTTGCCGTCACCTACAAGACGAGCTTTGTGTCTCTCAAAGGAACCATCAGATTTAGATTTATGAGAGAATATCCACATTGAACGAATTATATTAACATTCGGGGGACGAGGTACTAACACCCAAGTTTTATTATCAATAAGAGCATTAAATTCATCATCTCATCTCATGGCAAGTTTCCAATTTGGGTCACTTAGCGTGCATACGGGGTTACGAGGTAAAGGAGATTTTTCCAAAGAAGATTGGAAACAATATTTAGGATTGGGTTTAAAAATCCCCGACTGACTACGAGTATTTGGACGCTGACCATTTTGTAGTTGGACCGAATTTGGGACGAAAGGAGTGGACTGATCAGAATGTAATTGGGATGGGGCGGCTGGAATTGATGCAAGACCAGGAGATGGACCAGAATTGGGCCGGCCCACAGAAGGAAGGTTAGGCACTGATGGAGCCTCAAGATGGGCTGATGGTTGAGGCACAATTTGAGCTGTGGGGGCAGTAGCCTGAATGGGAGAATTTGGTGGATCATTTACATTTGAAGTAGCAAAATGATGGACCAATGATGGTGATAGCCAAGCATCTAAAAAATCATAAGTGTTTGGCTGTGGACTATGAAGAGATGAAAATGGGAAACGTGATTCATCAAAAACAACGTGCCAACTTATAATAATTTTCTTAGATATTAAATCATAACACAAATATCCCCGGTGATTTTTCGGATACCCCAAGAAGACACAAGGAGTGGAGCGGGCTTGGAGTTTGTTTATGGTAGAAGAAGGGTATAGAGGATAACATAAACATCCAAATACTCTAAGATGGGTATATGAAGGAACCCTATTATACAAGACTTGTAATGGAGGGTTATATGACAAGTGTTTAACCGGAAGAATGTTAAGAAGATAGGATGTCATTTGTAAAGCGTAATGCCAAAAAAATGGAGGTAATGAGGCATGAACAAGCATAGTCCGAACCATATTATTTGTGGTACGAATTTTTCTTTCGGCTTTTCCATTTTGAGGTGAAGTATAAGGACACGACAACCTAAAGGATAACCCATTCATGTTGCAAAAATCCCAAAACGGCTTGTTATCAAATTCCCTCCCATTGTCACATTGAATGGTCTTTATTTCTCGTTCAAAGTGAGTTCGAACGAAAGCACGAAACTGAAGAAATGAAGCAAAAACTTGAGATTTATGTGAAAAGAGGAAATGTCCACACAAAATTTGAATAATCATCAAGTAAAATAAGATAATATCTATGTCCCATTGAACTCAAAACGGGAGATGTCCATAAATCGCAATGAACAATGTCAAAAGGCATAATAGTAAATGAAGTAGAATCATTAAAAGGCAATTTGATTTGCTTTCCAAGAGTGCAAGAGTGGCATAAATTAGGATGGCCACTTTTATTACAAGTAATAAAATTCTTATTTCTAAGAGAGGCAAAAACAGGTGCCCCGGGGTGACCTAAACGGTCATGCTATAAAGACGAACTAATAGCTGCAAAAGATGACGGAGAAGTGATGGAAGTTGAAAATACGGAAGTGATTGGATAGAGATCACCTTGACTGTTACATCTCATAAGAAGCGTCCCCGTTCGAAAATCCTTCACAGAAAATCCAAAAGGGTCAAATTCCACAGAGACAGAATTATCACTAGTGAATTGTCTAACGAAAATAAGATTTTTAACAATAAGGGGAGCATGAAGAACATTTTTTAATCTAAGGGGATGGGACGGAGAAGACAAATATGTGTGACCCACGCCCTTAATAGGGATCCGACTACCATTACCCACAATTATGCCATTATTTTTAATGCTCGTATTTAAATAAGACTTGAGCGTACCTTGTTCCGAAGTCATATGGTTGGTTGCTCCGGTGTCCATATACCAGCTAGCATTGGGTGGGTTAAGGGACATGGTGTGCATTGCCGAATCAACGTCCGTTGGTGTAGTAGAAGCTGCATAAACCTGTGGAGTACGGCTGCCTTGAACCGGACGTGGACCAAGAAGACCGAGCTGGAACTGAGGTGAGGGACCATGAGGCTGGAAGGTGGGCCTGGCCCAAGACATGGTTGGGTATGGGCAGGGGGCATGGTGTGAATACCCCGTTCCGATGCAACACGCATTCGAAAGTTTAAAATAAATAATCATGGAAAGTCGGACCGAAATGGGATATTCAATAAGTGACACTTGATTTAAACCATATTAAAAATATTAGTTTAATTTTATGAGAGCCGCCACGCCGCTTTGATATAGCCCAAAGCATTGAAAAAAGGCTAAGCATGTGAATGGATTCGGGGGTCAAGTTACAACAGAAGAAGAAACGTTATCACTCCTATTGCCCGACGGATCGGTCTTTCTAGCATGTGGGGTGTTGGTTGTGTGCGGTGTTTACAGGAATAGATAGAAGAAGCGGGATCATGCATAAGGAGGAGGGGAGAGGAAGAATTAACGGATGATCACACCCTAGAACCTTTGATTTAGGCCCTCGGAAGGTGCATTAATCAACGTTCATCCTTGGGGAATTGTTGATCATGGGATAATTGTTACTAAGGAGGAAGGAAAGAAATAGTTCCTAGATCCATCGGGTTTCTTGGATGAAACCTTAGATCATCATCGGCTATACATACTTAAATACTCCCTCCGTCCCACTTCAATTGATACTTATTTCCTTTTTGGTCCGTCCCACTTCAATTGATACTTCCCAAAATGGAAAGGAATCTTCACTATTTACCCCACTCATTCTCTCTCCTATTTTACTTTTTCACTCACAACATTCTCTCTCCTAACTATTCCTCCCACTCATTCTCTCTCCTATTTAATTTTTCATACTCACAACATTTAACTTTTTCTCTTTCTTACATCACTTTTCCTTAATTCCCACACCCAAAAAGTTGGTCTCTATTGAAGTGGGACGGAGGGAGTATATTAAAACAGTCTTAAATCTAGCATATAGGCATAATTAGAACATATTAAGCATGCCAATAAACTATCTAGCGCATCAATAATAATAATAAAGAACAGAATATTAAATAAAAGACTTACCAATTGTGGCAAAGCTTTGAGATCGAATCTAGCAAGATTCGGATCGATATTGGGAGATGTGTGGAATGGAAAACTCAAGTTTAGTCTTGACTTTTTCCGCTGAGGATGTGTTGTGTTAAAAATGTGAACAGTGTGCATGTATTTATAGTGCTCGGGAAGTGGGCCTTTACGGCTGATGGACCGAAGAAAAGGGTCGATCGAACCTTTAAAGGGTCGATCGAACCGTTCTGGAGAAGGGTCGATCGAACCTTAAAAGGGTCGATCGAACCTTTAAGAGAAGGGTCGATCGAACCTTTTACCAGGCGTAGCCTTCACGTCAGCGGCTGTTGACGGCGCGAGAAAGAGAAATATTTAAAAGAGTAATTAGGGTTTTGTCAACCCTAATCAGTCCAAAACAATTCTTTTAGGAACAAGATTAAAATATCTTTTTTTTTAGGACAGGGTACTAACAGTAGCCCCTCGGCGACGCTTCTTGTCTTGTAAGGCAAGTGGGGTCGACGATTAAGATAGGATCCGTCCTGAAAAAGGAATTTCAGGAGGTAGAATGATGAGCCTGTGGATTTGATGTTTGAACTCTAATTGAGTCGCAAATGAAAAGGTGACCAGGTAGGTCAAGCGACTGAACCCTTGTCGGGCTACCTACGTATCCCAAGAGGAATCAAGCCAAATCGTAGTTCAAAAAACTGTTGGGGAGAGAAACGAATGGGCATTAGCACCTTGAAGTGGGAGACGTGTGGCGTCTCAAACCAAAGATGTGATTGTGTGGGAATCACCCAAGGATACGCGATCGTACGGGAGTCATCCTAGAATGTGAAGATGTGATCGCGCGAGAGTCACCGCGCGACCGCGCGGGAGTCATGGTGTAACTATGTGGGAGTCACCCTAAGATTATGAGATATAGTGACTATGTGGGAGTCACCCTGAAATTATGAGAGTGTGATCGCAAGGGAGTCACCCAAAGATTAAAAAAGATATATGATAGGTAAGAGAAAAGGGTAAAAGTGAGAAAAACACTGATCTCATGGAAAGGGTCGATCGGCTCTTTTCCTGTCTGGTCAAGGGTTTTGACCGAGAAGCTGTTATCGAGGTGGGGAGAGGGAAGGGTTGATCGACCCTTTCTCCTGATTGGCTAGGAATTTTGGACGAGGATCGGTATGGCTGAGATGAGATCTTGGCCGTTTGTCAATCAAGAAGTAAACCAAATAAGGTTCGATCGACCCTTTATAATAAGGGTCGATCGTCTCTTTCCTAAAGGCCGCCGACTTTTCGAACTCAGCGTCTCGCTCTTCTTCTGCCTCCATTCTTCTCTTCGCCGTTCATACGCAATTTCGACGAGCTTGGCCTGAGAAACTTGAGTGATTCGAGTGATTTTGTGTCAATTTTGTAAAAGATTTGCTATGGCTACTCCTGATTGGGGCCGACCGATTCTTTGCTTAATCACCCAGATGATCAGTCTTTGGGTTCGTACGCCGGTGATGGTGGTGGTTTTTTCGGCTATGCTGGTGGGAGTGGCAGTGGTGGAAATGGCAGCAGTGGCGGCTATGGCGGCAACATTGGCGGCAGTGGCGGCGGTCAAGGTGGTAGTGATGATGATGAGGGTGGTGACCACGATGCCGGGGAGAGTGATAGGAGTGATGTTGGTGGGGACCCGGATGCGAGGAAGCGACGGGCTTCTCGCAACTACCGTTCTTCGAGGTTACATTTCCCGTTGCGAAACATGTTTGATTTTTACGCGGGCCAGGAGTATCACGGTTCCACGGAACTTCTTTCCCGTGTTGGGATAAAGGTACGAGAGGTTTTGATTTAGCAACAAAATAATACATGCATATACCAAGTGTTATTATTTATATGCGAGTAATGTAACATACCCTTTGTGTTTACACAGTAGGGAAGAAGATGAAAGGGCGTAGCTCCCTTGGGCGTAGGTGAGTTATGGACATCTCTCGCCGGCGCGAGGTAGTCCTCGTGAGCGGATAGAGTAATGTGGTCCTGGCTCCCTTTTTGATATGGTACTACAGATGTGGGGCCGGACTGCATGCCAGACGGCCATTGTGAAGGTGCGCTGTCGAGAATTCGGTGGGACACAATACACACCTTTCACCCGAGTCAGCGAGACCACGCTACCCCTACGGATTTTGCCGCTCTTACCGGATTGAGGTTTACGATATAGAGCTTCCGTATGATGAGGCCACTTTATGCCGACTCGGCTCGTCGACCCAACCTGCTTTGGTGCTAGTTTGGGTTCGAGAAGGACTTTCGGTATTGATCTTTGGAAAGTTAAGCTCAAGCTTGTTAGTCTTGCCATTGATCGCACACATTGCTCAGTATGAGCTTGACGCACTCGTCCGGGGATTTCTTTGGTATGGCTTTTCATTGACCCTTTTTCCCAACTCGGGCCCAGTATGCCGATATTCCTTGTTGGGTGCATTGGCGGATTTGGACATGGTGCGCGATATCTCATGGGGGGAAGCCGGCTTGGCTGAACTATATCGGGCTCTGGACACCGTTTCGAGGTCCAATACCTCTTCTTTTGATGCGTTTCAGCTCGTTCTAGAGGTATATATCGGCCTTCGCCCTTTTTACTGTCTTCTTACTTATTGCCTGTCTTTCTATCCTTACGAACATCTGCCTTCTGCGTCTTTTGTAGGCGTGGGTCTATGAGGTCTTCAATGTTGCACCATTTGCTCTGCGTGATCAGACCCGAGTTGTGCCTGTTTTGTGCTCTTGGAGGAAGGAGAACAGGAATGAGGGGGTCCAAAAGACAAACGCGAACTGAATACGAGTTCAGGTCACATCGCGGTCCTGGAGGAATGAATTTCTGCTTTACCCTTGGACTCCCATGGTTACAGGGGCAGTTGATGATGTCCGGGATGCTACTGCTTCCCGTCGGTTGTTGGTCGGTTTGTCTGCTGACGAGATGTATCTGGGGGATCGGGTGACTAGTGCGTACTATGCCTGGGCTCGCTTTATGTGCCACAACACCCTCTTAGGAACATGTGGTATCCTAACCGCTTGGCGAGAGGGAGGATTATCTCGAATGGGGTTCCCGCTTCGAGTTCCGGCCGATACGGATTACCCGACTTTCGTGGAGCGCTTTCGAGGTCACCACAGCGTGGTAGGCGAGTGCGAGGATGCCGGTGTAGGGGATCAAGGCTTAGATATTCCGAGCCGATAGGTGTCGGGCATCCCGAGATCGCGGACATGCCCCCATTTCCCGACCACTTGTTTGTCAGGCGATAGGTGACCAGCAGTGAGGATAGGGTTGACGCCTACTGCAGGCCGACGAGGTTGAGGTCGCTCGCATTCCCCTGCACTGCGTGCGGCGGGGTATACCTTTTACTCTTTCCTCTATCTTTATGTACCAATCTTTATGCTTCAGCTATGTTGTGACCCTTGTATCTGATTTTGTAGGTTACCCGTGACTCTTATGTGCGAGTTGTACGACAGACCAACATATTGAGCCGTCTGCTGAAGAGTGCCGTGCAGAGACTTTCTTGTCAGTCTCAGAGGTCGGTAGATGTGAATCCAGTTCAGCGCAGACAGCGATCTCCAGATGAGGGTAGTTCAGCCTCCAGATTCACTCGTGGTCGCAGATCGACCTCTAGAGCCGTCAAGTTGGGACGGTCCCGTCGGGACGTCTCGTCCCGCCATACAAATGGGACGGGATGGGACGGAATATTTTAGTCCCGTCTCGTTTTCGTCCCGTCCCGTATCGTCCCGTTCCCGTCGCGGGACAACTTATTTTTATCCCGTATTGACCCGTACAAGTATTAGGTCTCACTTGTGAAGATCTGTAATTGGTCTTGCTCAGAACATCTTTCTTCTTTTTTAACAAAAAATATTGTTATCATACTGGACAAACCTGCAATGACATAATCTTGGAACCGAACAATCCAAATATCCTCGTTTGAACAGAGCTGTTATCAAGACATGCTTTCATTATTGCCACTTAATGTTCATGATACACATTAAACTGTTAATGTCATGTTGAATGTCCATTATTAACATAGCTACTCACGTAATTCACCAGCAGCTACAATATGTGTTGCGGTCACTTCTTAATTAGCAGCACTTCACAATCTCAATTGTCAAAGAGAGCTCCTGTGCGTAGAATAAACTTGTTCTTTTTCTTCTTAGGGAGAAAGATAAACTTAATTGATGACGAAGTATTTTCGTCCCGTTTGGGTCCCTCGGGATCCCGCGTCCCGCAAATGGGACGGGATGGGACGGAATATTTTCGTCCCGTCCCGTTTTGTCCCGTCTCGTTTCGTCCCGTTCCCGTCGTGGGACAACGTAATTTCGTCCCGTCCCGTCCCGTATTTCTGTATTGACGGCTCTATCGACCTCTCATCGGGGCTATTAGGACTTTTGTTTTGTAGACTTTTTGTAACTCCTGTAATAGTTTAAAAGAAAAGACTGTATGCAGACTCTACTTTTATGCTGACTCGTTAGTATGATGCAAACATTTTATGTACATATTTAGTGAGTTAATTTGAAATTTAGTATTTTCTATTTATGGGCATTTTCTATTTTTGTACACTGCAATGAATGAATATAAGATCGTAACAAAATGCGAAGCCTTTAGAATCCTTGAGCACTTGGAGTTATGCCGTGCCTGGTGAAGCCAGAAGGGTCGGTCGACACTATCCTTCAAATAAAGGGTCGATCGGCCTTATTCATATAAGAGTCGATCGGCATTTTCATTTAAACAAAAGGGTCGATCGGCACTTTATTGATTGACACCGCCTTTTCACAATCCTTTTCTTGCACGGACTTCAACAACCAAAACCTATAAATTCCCCTCGAACTCCGACGACGCAACAGCTCTTTCACTTTTCTCTGTCCTCTCTCGGCCGTGAACAGTAGTTTTCAATCAGGAATTCTCACCCTTCTGTCTTGATGGAGAAACAAAGCCTTTTTTAGAATGATTTAGCTGTTTGGGTGTCCAAAGTTTCTCGCTCCGTTCGTCATGTTTTTGACAAACGTTTCGGGGTAAAGTGTGTTTGGTCCCTTTTGCCCATGCATCCTAATTGGAATCTTTTACATGCGGCGGTAGCCTTCCAGGATGAATCCAACCATGTCTTTAACTTTTCTTATAATGAGATCACACCAACTTACGAAGATTTTCTTGCTCTCTGCGGAGGAGATGATGTCAGCCGGATAGCAGTCCCTCAAGATCGAGTCCCGCAGGTGACAAGAGTAGCCAAATTCCTGCGTATCCCTTCGGCTGAGGCCAGAGGTTTGGTCGAGGGTGTGGATATTGACATATGTGATTCACGGGAGATTCGCTCGCGGTAGTGATTTTAGCTCGAATTTTGCCTTGGATTGCTTGGCCCTTTGCTTGTTTTCCAAGGTCCTATTCTCTCCTTACGTGGGGGTAGCTACCAGTGGATGCCTTGACATGGTTGATCAGGCCCATTCTGGGAGGAGTGTCATTTCGGTTCTTTTGGGCGAGACGTTCCATGGCATATCTCAGATGGCTAGGGGTGCTCCACTTATGACTAGAGGCAGTGCTAAATTGCTAACCACACGTGGCTTCGAGGATAGACTCTTTGTTTTGGAGATTCCTCCTTCTGTTGTTAGGCCTTGGTTCCACGGTTTGTAGAAGGAAGGTTGATCAATTTTCCGCCTTATCGTAGCGGGAGTGGAAGATGTACTTGGCAGAGATAGGTACAGACAAGATTCAGTGGCGAGTACGGCATTGGGGTATTTCTTTTATTCGGAGCCTTCAGCTTGGACAATGCCTAATCCGCGTACCAGCTTTCGAGGATACCACTTTTTACTATGCAGAGCGGGTACTTCGCCAATATGGTATGGAGCAGATCCGTCCTCGAACTTGGGGAACTACTGAGCTTGATGATTCTGCCAAGGTTTTTCCAATGGACGTTGGTGTTTCGGTTCTGATGGCGAGCTTATGGAGTTCTCACGGGATGCCACGAGTTTACCTTGCACAGCGGACCCTCAGCACTTATTTGTCACATGCTTATCTGACATGGTATGAAGAAAACTTAGGACCGATGAGGGAGATTTTACATGACTTGAGACGGAGATTGATCCCTAACATATCTACGAGTCGTTTTCTTAGGGATAGAGAAGCTTTGGAGACTTCTTCAGACAGAATGGAAGAGCGTCCTCCCAAGAAAACTGAGCGGAAACTGAAGGGTAAGGCGATCGAAGATGTTCCCCCATTGAAGAAGTATTCGCCTTATTTTAAGAGGGAGGTCAAGAAGAAATCGACTCGACGAGCTGCCAAGAAGAAGGAAGGAAATGAGGGGCCTAGCGCCAAGGAGTAGACCTATATATCTGAGTATCCACCCATAGTCACATGCAGACGCATTAGTGATTTAGTTTGCCTTTTAATTCCTTTTAGTTTCTTTTGCAAGTTATGTAGTCATTAGTATAGTCGAGCTTAGACTCATCGAATAAGTGTAATCATGCATTGATTGTGGGAATAAAAAATTTATTGCTTCAGTAAAAACAGACTTCATTATTTGCTCAGGTGCAGATTTGGATGTTTATTTATTTTTCGGACCGCGCCGATTAAGGCTGCCTACGTTCCCCTTTTACAATGAGAACTAAGGGGCTCAGGTCGTCGTAGTTCATTTCTGTCAAACTACTAATTTTAGAAAGGGAAGATAGAAGCGGGGAAATTTTATTTTATTTTTGTGTGCTCTAAGTTTTGCCTAGACCGCCCTTTGCGGGTTTTCAATCTAGCGAGCTTTTGAACGCACCCTTTTTTTTACTAGACTGCCCTTTGCGGGTTTTCAATCTAGCGGGCTTCTTTTTGCCTTTTTTTTTTTTTTTTTTTTAGAGATTTTTTTTTTTTTTTTTAGAGAGAGGGAGTTTAATCATGGTAGCGTCTGAGTTTGCTGAGATTGACGGGTTCCTTGAATTCGTTGCCATCCAAATCTGCCATTTTAACTGCTTCACCCGAAAATATCTTCTTAATCATATATGGACCGGTCAAGGTGGGGGCCCACTTCCCTAGAGGGTTGAACTTATTGGGAAGTCGCCACTTCCCTAGGGGCCCCAGTGATCCTCACCAGCTTGCCTCACCACCTGTGGTGACCTCAGAAAGCGCTCCACGAAAGTCGGGTAATCCATGTCAGCCCGGAACTCAGAAGCGGGAACCCCATTCAGATAATCCTCCCTCCTCGCCAAGCGGTTGGGATACCACATGTTCCTAGGAGGGTGTTGTGGCACATAAAGCGGAGCCCCGGCATAATGCTGCCTAGTCACCCGATCCCCCAGATACATCTCGTCAGCAGACAAGCCGACCAACAACCGACGGGAAGCAGTAGCACCCGGACATCATCAACTGCCCCTGTAACCTAACCATGGGAGTCCAAGGGTAAAGCAGAAATTCATTCCTCCAGGGACCACCAATGACAGCCCTCAACTCAGATTCACGGACTGTCTTTTGGACCCCCTCATTCCTGTTCTCCTTCCTCCAAGAGCACAAAACAGGCACAACTCGGGTCTGATCACGCAGAGCAAACGGTGCAACATTGAAGACCTCATAGACCCACGCCTGCAAAAGACGCAGAAGGCAGATGTTCGTAAGGATAGAAAGAGAGGCAATAAGTAAGAAGACAGTAAAAAGGGCGAAGGCCGATATACCTCCAGAACGAGCTGAAACGCATCAAAAGAAGAGGTATTGGACCTCGAAACGGTGTCCAGAGCCCGATATAGTTCAGCCAAGCCGGCTTCCCCCCATGAGATATCGCGCACCATGTCCAATTCCGCCAATGCACCCAATAAGGAATATCGGCATACTGGGCCCGAGTTGGGAAAAAGGGTCAATGAAAAGCCATACCAAAGAAATCCCCGGACGAGTGCGTCAAGCTCATACAGTCCAAATGTGTACTGATCAATGGCAGCTCTAACAAGCTTGTACAACTTTCCAAAGATCAATACCGAAAGTCCCGCTCGAACCCAAACTACCACCAAACAAATTGGTCCGACGAGCCGAGTCCTGCATAAAGGGCCTCATCATACGGAAGCTCTATATCGCAAACCTCAATCCGGTAAGAGCAAGAAAATTCGTAGGGGTAATTGTGGTCTCACCCCAACTCGTGTGAAAGGTGTGTCAGGTCCCACCGTAATTCTCGTCACACCTTCACAACAAACTCGTACACCGTCTGGTCTGGCCCATTCGTAGTACCATATCAAAAAAGGGAGCCAGACCCATACTCTCTATCCGCTCACGAGGACTACCCTCACCGGCCGGCAGAGATGTCCATAACTTACCTACTGCCTTAAGGGACCTACGCCCTTTCATCTTCTTCCCTACTGTAAACACAAAGACAGGTATGTTACGTTACTCGCATATAAATAATAACACTTGGTATATGCATGTATTATTTTGTTGCTAAATAAAAACCTCTCGTACCTTTATCCCAACACGGGAACGAAGGCCCGTGGAACCGTGATACTCCTGGCCCGCGTAAAAATCAAACATGTTTCGCAACGGGAAATGTAACCTCGAAGAACAATAGTTGCGAGAAGCCCGTCGCCTCCTCGCATCCGGGTCCCCACCAACATCACTCCTATCACTCTCCCCGGCATCGTGGTCGCCACCCTTATCAACATCACTACCACCTTGACCGCCGCCACTGTCGCCAATGTTGCCGTCATAGCCGCCACCATTACCGCCCCTGCTGCCATTTCCACCACTGCCACTCCCACCAGCATAGCCGAAAAAACCAACACCATCACCGGCGTACGAACCCAAAAACTGATCATCTGGGCGATTAAGCAAAGTATCCAATTCGGCGGCCCAATCAGGAGTAGCCATAGCAAATCTTTTACAAAATTGACACAAAATCACTCGAATCACTCAAGTTTCTCAGACCAAGCTCGTCGAAATTGCGTATGAACGGCGAAGAGAAGAATGGAGGAAGAAGAAGAAGGCAGACGCGGAGTTCGAAAAGTCTGACTGGCCTAGGAAAGAGACGATCGACCCTTATTATAAAGGGTCGATCGAACCTTATTTGGTTTACTTCTTGATTGACAAACGGCCAAGATCTCATCTCAGCCATACCGATCCTCGTCCAAAATTCCTAGCCAATCAGGAGAAAGGGTCGATCAACCCTTCCCTCTCCCCACCTCGATAACAGCTTCTCTGGCCAAAACCTCGACCGGACAGAAAAGAGCCGATCGACCCTTTCCATGAGATCAGTGTTTTTCTCACTTTTACCCTTTTCTCTTACCTATCATATATCTTTTTTAATCTTTGGGTGACTCCCACACAGTCACACTCTCATAATTTTCGGGTGACTCCCACATAGTCACTATATCTCATAATCTTAGGGTGACTCCCACATAGTTACACCATGACTCCCACGCGGTCACACAGTGACTCTCACGCAGTCACATCTTCACATTCTAGGATGACTCCCATGCAGTCACGTATCCTTGGGTGATTCCCACACAATCACATCTTTGGTTTGAGACGCCACACGTCTCCCACTTCAAGGTGGTAATGCCCATTTGTTTCTCTCCCCAACAGTTTTTTGAACTACGATTTGGCTTGATTCCTCTTGGGATACGTAGGTAGCCCGACAAGGGTTCAGCCGCTTGACCTACCTGGTCACCTTTTCATTTGCGACTCAATTAGAGTTCAAACATCAAATCCACAGGCTCATCATTCTACCCCCTGAAATCCCTTTTTTCAGGACGGATCCTATCTTAATCGTCGACTCCACTTGTCTTACAAGACAAGTAGCGTCGCCGAGGGGCTACTGTTAGTACCCTGTCCTAAAAAAAAGGATATTTTAATCTTGTTCCTAAAAGAATTGTTTTGGACTGATTAGGGTTGACAAAACCCTAATTACTCTTTTAAATATTTCTCTTTCTCGCGCCGTCAACAGCCGCTGACGTGAAGGCTACGCCTGGTAAAAGGTTCGATCGACCCTTCTCGTAAAGGTTCGATCGACCCTTTTAAGGTTCGATCGACCCTTCTCCAGAAAGGTTCGATCGACTCGATCGACCCTTTTCTTCGGTCCATCAGCTGTAAAGGCCCACTTCCCGAGCACTATAAATACATGCACACTATTCACATTTTTAACACAACACATCCTCAGCGGAAAAAGTCAAGACTAAACTTGAATTTTCCATTCCACACATCTCCCAATATCGATCCGAATCTTACTAGATTCGATCTCAAAGCTTTGCCACAATTGGTAAGTCTTTTATTTAATATTCTGTTCTTTATTATTATTATTGTTGCGCTAGATAGTTTATTGGCATGCTTAATATGTTCTAATTATGCCTATATGCTAGATTTAGGACTGTTTTAATATATTTAAGTATGTATAGCCGATGATGATCTAAGGTTTCATCCAAGAAACCCGATGGATCTAGGAACCATTTCTTTCCTTCCTCCTTAGTAACAATTATCCTATGATCAACAATTCCCCAAGGATGAACGTTGATTAATGCACCTTCCGAGGGCCTAAATCAAAGGTTCTAGGGTGTGATCATCCGTTAATTCTTTCTCTCCCCTCCTCCTTATGCATGATCCCGCTTCTTCTATCTATTCCTGTAAACACCGCACACAATCAACACCCCACATGCTAGAAAGATCGATCCGTCGGGCAATAGGAGTGATAACGTTTCTTCTTCTGTTGTAACTTGACCCCCGAACCCAATCACATGCTTAGCCTTTTTTCAATGCTTTGGGCTATATCAAAGCGGCGTGGCGACTCTCATAAAATTAAACTAATATTTTTAATATGATTTAAATCAAGTGTCACTTAATGAATATCCCATTTCGGTCCGACTTTCCATGATTATTTATTTTAAACTTCCGAATGCGTGTTGCATCGGAACGGGGTATTCACAGTGGCGACTGAGCTGGGGAACTATTTCTTCCTGTGGTGACCTCATCGGAACTGTTTCAAGACCAAATCTCCTTCCTGTGGTGACCTCATTGGTGGGGGCCCACTTCCCTAGAGGGTTGAACTTATTGGGTATTCACAGTGGCGACTCTCATCGGAACTGTTTCAAGACCAAATCTCCTTACGCTCTGACATATTTATGCATGATCCCCAACAGAGTCGCCATTGTGAATATCCCGTTCCGATGCAACACGCATTCGGAAGTTTAAAATAAATAATCATGGAAAGTCGAACCGAAATGGGATATTCATTAAGTGACACTTGATTTAAACCATATTGAAAATATTAGTTTAATTTTATGAGAGTCGCCACGCCGCTTTGATATAGCCCAAAGCATTGAAAAAAGGCTAAGCATGTGATTGAGTTCGGGGGTCAAGTTACAACAAAAGAAGAAACGTTGTCACTCCTATTGCCCGACGGATCGGTCTTTCTAGCATGTGGGGTGTTGGTTGTGTGCGGTGTTTACAGGAATAGATAAAAGAAGCGGGATCATGCATAAGGAGGAGGGGAGAGAAAGAATTAACGGATGATCACACCCTAGAACCTTTGATTTAGGCCCTCGAAAGGTGCATTAATCAACGTTCATCCCTGGGGAATTGTTGATCATGGGATAATTGTTACTAAGGAGGAAGGAAAGAAATAGTTCCTAGATCCATCGGGTTTCTTGGATGAAACCTTAGATCATCATCGGCTATACATACTTAAATATATTAAAACAGTCCTAAATCTAGCATATGGGCATAATTAGAACATATTAAGCATGTCAATAAACTATCTAGCGCAGCAATAATAATAATAAAGAACAGAATATTAAATAAAAGACTTACCAATTGTGGCAAAGCTTTGAGATCGAATCTAGTAAGATTCGGATCGATATTGGGAGATGTGTGGAATGGAAAACTCAAGTTTAGTCTTGACTTTTTCCGCTGAGGATGTGTTGTGTTAAAAATGTGAACAGTGTGCATGTATTTATAGTGCTCGGGAAGTGGGCCTTTACGGCTGATGGACCGAAGAAAAGGGTCGATTGAACCTTTAAAGGGTCGATCGAACCTTTCTGGAGAAGGGTCGATCGAACCTTAAAAGGGTCGATCGAACCTTTCTGGAGAAGGGTCGATCGAACCTTAAAAGGGTCGATCGAACCTTTACGAGAAGGGTCGATCGAACCTTTTGCCAGGCGTAGCCTTCACGTCAGTGGCTGTTGACGGCGCGAGAAAGAGAAATATTTAAAAGAGTAATTAGGGTTTTGTCAACCCTAATCAGTCCAAAACAATTTTTTTAGGAACAAGATTAAAATATCTTTTTTTTTAGGACAGGGTACTAACACATGGCCCAAGGCCATTGTCTCTGCCAAGGCTGCTGAGGCCAGCCAAAGTAATTTGGCCCTTGAGGCTGCCCTTGCTGCTGATTTTGTCGGCCAGAATTATTGCGAGTCCCCCAATTGCCGCTTCCCCCATTATTTGACCGGCCACCTGAGTGAAGCTCCTCTTTCTTACTCTTATTACCACCCCCATTCTTCTTATTATTACCCTTACCTTGTCCTTTCCGACCTCCTCCATTCCCACGAGTATTACTGTCAAAATCATGAAATGGGGCAGGTTCGTCGGACGCTTTTGATTGAGACGAAAGCATGGCCGAGTGAACTGAAGTAGCTGCCTTTTTAGCAAGCCTGGACTCCTCTAATATCAACATAGATCGCGCCTGTGAGAAAGAAGGAAGAGGTTCCCGCTGTCGGATGAGTGTACCAACACCATTGTAGGCCTCGGTGAGACCGGCGACCATTTGAAGAACCATCCTATTATCTGTGATAGGAGCGCCACATTCTTGAGTTGGTCGGCCAAAGACTTTAGACGTTGGCAGTAAGACGAAGCATTCGTAAATTCTTCCATAGTAGTGGAAGAAAATTCTTGCTCGAGAGAGACTGCCCGAGAATTTTTGTTGTCTTCAAAAATGTCTCGTAGTCTGTCCCAAGCTTCCATAGCTTTTGCACCCGGGACTAAGATGGTCTGGAGAAGATCATTGGATATTGTAGAGTATATCCATCGCAGAACCGTTGCATCCAGGACATCCCACATGTCTTGCTCTTCCTCATTAGCCGAAACCTTCTCTTTCCCTTTCTCCGAAGGGATGAGATGATGAAGTACCTTACACGACTTAGCATGGACACGGAAGAGCTCCGCCCAAGTCGCATACTGTGTATTCTCTATCTCGAGAGTGACAGGGATGTTGGCCTTGACATTTGAAACGGCTAGAGCGGGATGAAAACCAGATTTAGAGGATGCCATTGTTGCCGTCAGAGAAGGAGAAATAACGGCAGACAAGAGAAAAGAAAAAGATGAAGTACGTAGGGCGATGCGGAAGCGAGTTGGTACCATGAAAGAAATAGACTCCTTACCTTTTCATTCCTCTTGTCAACCATATATACAAGATTACCTAATATAATTACGGGATACAAATGCTAATCTAAAGGGATGGGATTGCTATCATTAAGGGATTGTTATCAATTCCCTTTATGTACAAATAACGCCTAATCTACCGAGATATATTTACAAGAATATAAACCTATTCTAACACTGCACTACGAAATTAGGAACTTTAAAGTTTTCAAACCCTTAAACTCAATCACATTGCTGAAATAAATTGATTTCAAACAAAATAAAGAATGATAAACAATGAAGAAACTATGATTCAGAAACCTAATTTGAGAGAGAGAGAGAGAGGACCTGCAGAATCTCCATGGATCTGGAGGATTGTTGAAGGAATCTAACAACAATCCAGAAAAGCTCTTGGCTCCAATCAACATCATCTATAAGAATCTTAATTGGGTCTGAATCTTTTACCCTCAGCTTCTTAAGCAAGTCCCTTTTCAATCTCTGATTTTGAGTAGGAATAATGGTTCCTTTGTTGAAATAGGTATTTTGTGATTTTGAAGACGAAGAAGATGCATAAGATGATGGGATTGCTAAGATACTAATTGGGAATCTGTTGGAGGGTTTTGGGAAGGAGAGGGTTTTGCGAGCCAAGTAATATTGCAGGGGAAGAAGAGGCACGGTAGACATAATTTGCCCCTTGCTTTCATTTGCTCTCCCCGCCGCTCATGCTTAGGATTTTAATTTGGGAGGATGACAAATATCGGATGAACTCAATATGGCATTTGATGAACCCCCGCATTTATTTTGTTACTTTGGGCTTTAAATTCATTTTTTTTTTCATCAATATTTTTTTTAATAAAACCAGTTAAAAAATTCAGTTAAATCACCATGTTAGATACAAAATTGAATTTCAATTTCAATATTAAATCATTTTTTATTATTAAAAGAATCGTTTATATAGTAAAAGGGTTTTTACCAATTAATCTATAAATATTAATAATTATCAATATGGCATTTGATGAACCCCCGCATTTATTAAGTGATAATTATCTATAAATATTAATAATTCAATTCTAAAATTTCACCAATACTACACATTAGTTAAAGGGTTTTTACCAATTAATCTCTGAAATATAGTAAAATTTGTTAATAAAACTGACAATTTTTAATTATTCCTTGGGATCCCATGGTGGAAATCAATACTCCCTTCGTCCCGTTCGAAGTGTCTCAAAATGAGATCGGCACAAAAATTAAGGTAAGTGATGTAAGAAAGAGAAAAAGATTAAATGTTGTGAGTATGAAAAATTAAATAGGAGAGAGAATGAGTGGGAGGAATAGTTAGGAGAGAGAATGTTGTGAGTGTAAAAGTAAAGTAGGAGAGAGAATGAGTGGGGTAGAAAGAGTATAAAAATAATAAAAACTTTTCTTTTTGAGATTGAGACACTTTAAATGGGACGCCCAAAAAGGAAAGTTGAGACACTTCGAACGGGACGGAAGGAGTAATAGTGTAGAGTCATTGACCCTCGTTATAACAATTATAATAATAATTATAAATGGTAAAATTATCCCTACCTCCCCAAACCTATATATACAACTTCTTTTTCTTCTCTCACCTTCACCACCACCATCCAGCATACCATCACCTCTCCAGGAAACCACCACCACCGCCGCCGCATACCCTCGACCTTTGGCGACCACCTTTAACCTTCCTTCGGCCGACAACCTCCCTCCACTGACCATTCCGTCTACCACCTCCAACCGCAAACCTTCACCCTTCCCAACTCCCTTCGGCGACCAAAATGGCCAATTATTTAACATTAATTGAAAAGTGTTTGTTTTGTGTTATTATAATAAATGTGCAGCAAGTTAACAACAAAATGGTTTGACATAGTGGTAAATGGAACACTTTAAGTATCTTGGTCATGTGTTAAAGAGACTTAAAGTGTTCCATTTTACCATTATGCCAAGCCAATTCATTGTTAACTTGTTGCATATTTATTACGACTACTACCACCACTACTATGACAACTACGACCACTAGGACTACGACTACGACTACTACCCCTACTACCACTACGATGACTACGACTACGACTACCACCACCACCACTAACACCACTACCACTACCACCACCACCACTATCACCACTACCACCATTACCACTACCTCTACCACTACCACCACCACCACTACTACCACTACCACTACCATCACTACCCTTACCACTACTACAGCTAAAAGAAATAAATAACGTATGGGAACATAAAACTAAGGAAACATATATAATCTAGGACTCCAATAAGCTTGCGCCTTGGCCTTTATGAGCGGGACTTTTGAGTGTTTCTCCAAAAATAGAAGGGCATCTTCATCTCCTCGGTCTCCCCTGCCTCAGAACGATTCGCCTATGAATCGGAACTAACTTCATCACCATTAAAATCATCCCAAGCGCTACTAATATGGCTCAGTTCATTTGGGCCATGATACTGTGAATGTGGTGCCCAAGATAAGCGGCCCAAATCTTTTTGTTTATTTTATTTTGAACCACTTTCTCGTGTAAGGGGGATCACCGCCTCACATCAGTTTGGAAATGTCCGGTTTAATTTGAAAAACGGAGTCACCACGCCATTTTGATTTCCTCAAAACTTTGAAAAAAAGGATTTGGGTCCGGAGGTTAAGTTACCCTTTGGGAAGAACGGATCGTCGTTCACCCAAAGAGCCTTGCCGGAGCAAGTCTTCCAGGATCCGCTTTTCATACTTGCCTTAGTGTTTTCGTGTGTGGGATGTGTGCTTTGAAAAGGAGGGAATGTACCAAGTGGTCTCACGGGACGTATAAACCATGAGTTGGTTATCGCTCGGGATTCCTTGGATTTTTTATGTATTAGGGATTTTGATCCCGTTCTCATCTTGGACTTGTGATCATCATGATGAGACCTTGGGTCACATGTGATCAAGATAGGGACGTCGTTTTTAGAGTCCAAGGATGAGACTCTTTAGAAAGGAGTGACCTTTGCCTATCAATCCTACATCTTGAGACGATTTGGATTTTTTCGGGACATTTATCCTCGTCTCAAGTGATGATCGGAGATATGTGGCTAGGGCTCATCCTTTTCTAAAGGAGAATCCGTCTATAGCATCTTTAGGTGGAAGAAATGATGTAAAGATAGGACCTTTACACCATCTCGCTCCAAGAGATGCTCCAAGTACCAAAGGGGACTAGGGGAATGCATGTTTAAGCTAAAGATGACACTTTTAATGAAAAAGATGACATTTTAAGTGCAAAGGATGCTACTTTGTTGCAAATGATGTTTCTTTGATGTAAAAAAATGATTTTTAATGTAAAGGATGCAACTTTGTATGTAAAAATGGCATTTCAAGTGCAAATGATGCAACTTTATATGTAAAAATGATATTTTAAGTGCAGATTGATATGAGATTATAACTTGGAAAAGGTAAAAATCAAATTACAGCTGAAAAGATGAAATCTCTGCATACTGGCCTGTTGTGTCGCGTGACACAGGACTTGCATGGCAAGTTTTGTCGCGTGACACAATTAGCCATTTGCAGAAACTCTTACAACTGAGATTTACAGACACAGCAAGGCAATAACATGGCCAAGTTGCATCATAAATGGATCTCAGCGAGCTTGCACGTCAATAATGAACACTTTGAGAGGGCATGGATATGTGGGATCCACACTCTTCTCTAGTGTTTATGCAAAACTACATTAAAATGATTTGATTACATTTGATTATATACAAAATAGCAATTGATCTATGAGATCTGAGACTGAAATAGATATGCAATGATTAGATCTCAACTATTACATCACATTTGAGGCTATTTAGTGGATTAAACTACACATGTTTAAAAGAGAGAGAAATAGAGAGGAAGGGAGCGTTACCCTTGAAGATCCATGACTCTTATATCAAGTTAGATATAAGAGCCTTCAAAAATCAACCTCTGGAGCTGATATCAAGCCTTGATTCAAGGAGAATCGTTGGTTTTATGTAGGTCTATGAAATAGGTGTTGGATTGATTGAATGGGGAGTGTATTGTGAGAATTAGTGTGTGTTTTAGAGGGTATGTGAGGAGAGAGACTGATTCCTGAGAGTATTTTGGCAGAGTGACGCCAAGGAGTGGGAAAAAGGTCCCCAAAATGAAAGGTGCAGGCCTCTATTTATAGCTGCATGGGAGTGGCATGTTCTGCACGGCACTACCGAACAAGCCATAACCATTTTCCTTCTAGAAACATGCAAGGTGGCAGCTTCTAGAACTTTTATGGCAAGTTGTGTCGCACGGCTGAACAAGCCTTATCCAGTTCCCTTCTAGAAACATGCAAGGTGGCAGGTTCTAGAAGGTCCCTTTCCAGTGAGGTCCTGCATGGAATTTTGATTCCTAGCAGGTCCTTCCTTACTTGGAAAGCTTGGGAAAGTTCCCGAATCGCCCCCCGAACTTTATGAAAGTTTGAGGAATCGCCGGGAATTTTAATCGGAAGACATGAGCCAGATTTTGGTACTTACAGAAGCCCCTCGGCAACGTCATTTGCAGGGCGAGTGGGATTGTCGATAAACAAGGATCCAATCTGGCGAACTGCCGAGATGGATTGGGTGACCAAGGTGGTCGAGTGGCTGGACCTTTGGAAGGATACCTACGTATCCTGGAGGAATCAAGCCATGATCGTAGTTCGGAAAAAGATCCGCTGGGGAAAGGGGGTGTCATATGTGACGAATTGGCTGAACCTAAAGGTAGGCTACCTACGTATCCCGGAGGAATCAAGCCAGGTCGTAGTTCGAACTTTTACTGAGTCGAAATGTTATTCCTTCATTCTGGAATAACGGAGATCGAAAGGGAGGGAAATGTTATTCCTTCGTTCGGGAATAACGGAGATCGTGAGGGAGCGAAATGTTATTCCTTCATTCGGGAAAACGGAGATCGCGAGATAGCGAAATGTTATTCCTTCATTCGGGAATAACGGAGATCGCGAGAGAGCGAAAAGTTATTCCTTCATTCGGGAATAACGGAGATCGCGAGGGAGCGAAATGTTATTCCTTCATTCGGGAATAACGGAGATCGCGAGGGAGCGAAATGTTATTCCTTCATTCGGGAATAACGGAGATCGCGAGGGAGCGAAATGTTATTCCTTCATTCGGGAATAACGGAGATCGCAAGATAGCGAAATGTTATTTCTTCGTTCGGGAATAACGGAGATCGCGAGAGAGCGAAATGTTATTCCTTCATTCGGGAATAACGGAGATCGCGAGAGAGCAAAATGTTATTCCTTCATTCGGGAATAACGGAGATCGCGAGAGAGCGAAATGTTATTCCTTCATTCGGGAATAACGGAGATCGCGAGAGAGCGAAATGTTATTCCTTCATTCGGGAATAATGGAGATCGCGAGGGAGCGAAATGTTATTCCTTCATTCGGGAATAACGGAGATCGCGAGAGAGCGAAATGTTATTCCTTCATTTGGGGATTAACGGAGATCTCGAGGGAGCGAAATGTTATTCCTTCATTCTGAAATAACGGAGATCGCGAGAGAGCGAAATATTATTCCTTCATTCTGGAATAACAGAGATCGCGAGGGAGCGAAATGTTATTCCTTCATTCGGGAATAACGGAGATCGCGAGAGAGAGAAATGTTATTCCTTCATTCGGGAATAACGGAGATCGCGAGATAGCGAAATGTTATTCCTTCGTTCGGGAATAACGGAGATCGCGAGAGAGATCGAAATGTCATTCCTTCATTCTGAAATAACAGAGATCGAAAGAGAGCGAAATGTTATTCCTTCATTCGAGAATAACGGAGACTTTTGGATGGAGAATGGGAAGGACCTAATGGATTTTGTAAAGAAGTGGGAAGGACCCTAAATTTTTTTCTAATTATTTGAGAGATGGAATTGAAAATGCTAGGGGCAAAATGATAAAACGAACCACAGGGGTAAATTTGTAAAATAGGCCACAGGGCACTAGAAAAAATTGATTTATTTAAGAAATATAATTAGAAATGCCATGGGCACAAAGGGTAAAATAGGCCTACGTGGGCAAGAGCTTGTGAAATTGGGCCTACAAGGGCAGAACTGTAAAAACAAGCCATAGTGGCAAGTATAGCCGCACGGCTCAACAGGCCATACGGGTAGGTTTAAATAAATGCGAGCCAGTTCGCCATTTTGAAACACAATACCCAAAAGACACCGAGAGACAGGGCGGAGAAAGAAGAGAAAAGCTAGGGTTCTTGACTTCAAACTCCGATCAATCGTTGAAATCGTTCACCACGATGCCTCCCCGTTTATACCTTACGAAGAAGGCGGTGCAACAGGCAGAGTTGGCTGAGCGACGGAAGAAAAGCAAGAGGAATCACAGGCCATTTATTCCTCAAGCCACGAGGGGACTTTTCTACCCGCAGGTGGATAAGCATACTTCCGTTGGCAGAAAAACTGAGGTAAGATTTCTTGCAAAAACTCGTTATTCATCTGATTTTGAATTTTATTTCAGAAATTGCATGCCTGGGATGACTGTTCTTTTAGAAAAAATGAAATTGCTATGCTTGTACTGCTGAATTGAATCTAATTTGGTAAAGAAATCATGGGACGGATCCAAAGATAGCAGCTTTTGTGAAAAGGTTAGGACTGACCCAAAATATTTTGTGAAACAATCGGGATTGACCCAAGCATTTTTGTGAAAGGATTGGGGTGGACCCAAATATTTTGTAAAAAGATTGGGATGGATCCAAGTGTTTTGAACATTTGGGATGGACCTAGAAAGAACAATGATTTGCATTCAAAGTGTGATGATATGTAATTGACTGAGATAATTCTGATACATGTGTTGTGTTTACCTGTAGGGGCTACGCATGCGGGGGTTGTCCGAGGTGATTGGGCAGCTTTGGAGGAGGTTGCCCGACTCAGAAGCTGAGGTGCATTCGCCGAAAGGCTTGGTATATGCAGCTGGGCTTGGGCAGTTTTTTGAGATGATGGAGGCCATTGGTGGCACTAAGAGGAGTGTAGAGCTTATGAAGGCTTTCCGGGAATTCTGGTGGGAGACCACCCACACCTTTCATTTTACTTGGGGTGAGGCCACAGTCACTCCTTATGACTTCGCAGTCATCACAGGATTGCCATTCACTGATTGACCTATCTTTGCCATTGAGCCGATTACTGAGCCCGAGCCCCTGGGTAATGATGAGATGATGGAGCTGGTTGGGTTTGCTCTTCGGGATAAGAAAGGTAATGGATATTAATTGGGGGAGATTCACGGAGCTATTGAGGCTCAAAGCCGGGCATACCTTCCCATCTTTGATGATTCTGAGGGCAGTCGGCTTAGGGCTGAGAGGCTGGCTAGAGCCTTTGTCTGGGCAGGTTTTTCTGATATGTTGTTTCCCAATGGGGCATCCACTGCTTTGACTGCCCTCTTAGAACTTTTGAGGGATTGGGGATCTGTTGGTAACTTGTCTTGGGGAGAAGCAGGGTTAGCTGAGATGTATTTGGCCCTAGATGACATAAGCCAAGGAGAGGCTAAGTCTTTTGATTGTTGTCAGATGGCCTTTGAGGTAACCCTTTGTCCTTACTTATCTTTGCACACACATCTGCATTCATAGCCCTTATCCTTGATTTTTGACTTTGTCTGATTTGTCTCATGCAGGCCAGGGCATATGAGGTGTTCGGATGCTATTCTTGGAGGGTCAGGGATGAGTTTCCTGCTGATACATATCCTGCGCTCAGACGCTGGACCAAAAATGCCAGGCAGCAGACTCGAGAATCTGGGTCGAGGGGTAGGATGACTTCTTCGTATGCTGACACGATGCCACTTCTGAGGGGGGCTCCCTACAACCTTGCTTTGTTCCCCTGGGCTGAGAGGTATGAGGATTTGGACTTTGTGACTCACTTGACCGGGTGCCGCAAGCTTTTGGTGGGCCTGACCGGAGATGCCCTATACTTAGCGGAGAGGGTGTACAGACAGCATGGGCCCAATATGCATGCTCGTATCCCTGATGATCCTCCAGCTAGGATGTGGCTGCCTCGCCGGCTGGCGAATGTAGATGCTTTGATTGTAGGCGTGGCGGCACATCTCTTTGCACAGGATGGAGATTACACCTTGTATGTGGCTAGGAAGCTTCAGTCCCCACAGGTCAGAGTTGGCCATGATGCTCAGGGTGCGGGACCCTTGACTGGTCATGTGGCTAGACCTCCTTTGCCTCCGACTTTCATTGATTACCAGGGTGGCGGCCGTATGCGGCGAGTTCATATTGACATGTCACAGACTCATCTGCGTCTACTGCTCCCGCGAGGTTTTAGATTCGTAAGTACTGTTCCTTGCGTTTTTTGGATTGCTTTCATTCCTTTCTGCTGTCAATAACTGCATTCTGATATTTATTATGTCGCATAGCAGTGTCGGCCCGTGCTTACAGGCATTTGACTAGGTCTTTTACTGGCACTGTGGGCATGATTGGCAAGCTCCAGAAAGGCGTGAGTTTTTGGAAGAACCAATGCCGGTCACAGGATTCGATCCATATCTCCCCACCTGGCCAACTGAGAAAGAAGAAGAGTCGCTTTGATGACGTGGGCACAAGCGGGGGCATTAGTGGACCGAAGCCTCGGACAAAGAATGAAAATGTGCCTCTTCACGGATCCATCGAGAGTGACGATGATGATGATGATGATGATGATGATGGTGAGGCTGAGACCGCCACGGACTACGAGCTTGATTCTGCTGTCATCACTGATCCTGATGACTATTATAGCATGGGGACCGTAGCCTACGAGGCACCCTCTGATGACCCTGATGACGAGCCTGAGGAGGCTGAGGACGACGGCGAGGATGAAGATGATGATTCGGGGAATGATGAAGATGGTTCGGAGGATGACAGAGTTGGTTCAGAGGATGGTGAAGATGATCCAGAGTAGCCCCTCCCCCCTTATATCATTATGACTTTTTGGTTATTGTACCCTTTTGGGGAAAACATATACCCTAAATCAGGCTATTTTGCTATGCACATCTTTTGTATGAGATCAGACTTGGTCTCTTTTATTTTGTATGTACATTGTTAGTCCTTTTGTTGCACGAGTTTATGAAAGGATGATGGTATGGTAGATGGCTTGAATGGATTTCTGGCTTGTATATGTACCAGGTGGATGAATGTATGGGTGTACATGGGGTAAATGAACCCTCTCACATGTTGTTTGCAAAGTGGTTGACTAATGTTTGCAGCAAATGCCAAGTCGGGGAGTACCACAGTGGAACCGAATGAAGGTTGCGATGTCGATGTTTGGACATTTGTGTCGCACGACTTAGCAGCCATGTGGCTAGTTTTGTCGCGTGACACAAGTAGCCCTGGAATCAAGTTTTCTCGCAAACCTTTGGAATTGACCGGAGTTGCTATCAAGGGTTGGAATTGAGTGACCAAAGAGGTCGAAGGGTTGATCCTTAACGGGAATGGCAAAGAGAAGCTGGTCCCTTGCTATGAAGATGGAAGGGAAGTGACCTAAGAGGTCAAATGATTGATCCTACTGGGGATATGCCAGATGAAGAGAGTGACCAATGTGGTCGGATATCTGGACCTTTATGAGGGACTACTTCACCACTGAGGAGTGATGAAGGAAGAGGGTGACCACTGCGGTCGGATGGCTGGACCATTATGAAAGGCTACCTATGCATCCCGGAGGAATCAAGCCTTGGCCGTAGTTCAAGCAATCACTAGATAGCTAAGAACATGTCTAGGATCCTTGAGGTTTTGACGATTCATGGAGAAGTCACCTGATTTGACAATTAATGGAGGTTGTCACCTGATTGAGACTAAAGCTTATGTCACTATCAAGGAGATAGAGATAGCTTAAGTTGGAAAAACTTGAGTATACTTCACAATCTCTTTCGAATTAGAGATAGAAATAGCCTAAGTTGGAAAAACTTGAGCGTACTTCTCAATCTCTTTTGAATCAGAGATAGAGGTAGCTAAAGTTCGGAAACACTTGAGCGTACTTCTCAATCCCCTTCGAATCAGAGATAGAGGTAGCTAAAGTTCGGAAACACTTGAGCGTACTTCTCAATCTCTTTCGAACCAGAGACAGAGGTAGCTAAAGTTTGGAAAAACTTGGGCGTACTTCTCAATCTCTTTCGAATCAGAGATAGAGGTTCACCTTATTTGATTAGATTCTAACAGAGATATAGGAGATTTTTGGGAGAAATTTATACGATTTAGGAAATTTATACGGTTTTCCGGACCGGGTAATTTATAGCCTTCCGGGCTTCGGATAATGAGTTGAGAAATTTATACGGTCTTTCGGACCGGGTAATTTATAGCCTTTCGGGCTTCGGACAATGATTTTGGGAAAATCGTTATTCCATTTGGAGATAACGAGAAATTTCCCGAATGAGACGTTATCCCATTGGGTGATAACGGAGGACTTCCCGTAGGAAACGTTATCCCATTTGGTAATAACGGAGGACTTCCCGGAGGAAATTTTGGGCAAAAGTATTTAAGGTTATTTTTCTTTGTGCAAGTCACATGAGCCACGGGCTGACTCTTTTGTGGAAAGGCAATGTGAGAATGTGTTTTGGATGTATGTGTTTGGGAACTGTTTGAGACATGTTTCAAGCAAGTGGGGTCGTATCCCTTGGGTGCGGACTGAACTACCGTCATTCTGAGATGTTGTCAACGTGGACTAGAATTCCTCTTGGGCCGAGACTGGATTTAAACGTCGGGTCTTGATCCATATTTCTTTCCCAAACTCTGGCGTTTGAAGCTGATGCTGACAGGCTTTTAGACCCAAAGACTAAAGCAAATGTCAAAGTGACCAAACCTCTCTTCTGAGGATGAATATAACTTATCGAAGCCCCGGTCTAAGGAAAAATTCTGCAAAGCCCCAAGTTCTATTAAAGCAAGGGAATATCCTTTCATTTAGCAAAGCCTCGGTTGCAAAGCCTCGGTTGGATGAACTGAGTAGGCGAAGTTTTAGGTTTCGAAGAAGTGACTTGGTGAAGCCCCAATCTGATGACCTAGCAAAAATCCCAATCTGATTGGTACTGCGAAAGTGATCCTGAGTTTAATCTGACCAAGACTGAATCTATCTTGTGACATGGAGAGGAAACCGATGCAGACCCCAAAAATGACATAAAGAAGCCCCAGTCTAAAGAAATGGCTTGGCAAAGCCCCAACTTTGAAGAGTTTCAAGGCAGCCCTAATGCGAATCATAGCAGAGGAGGGAAGGCCTATCCTTTCGTACTTACTTTCTTGTTTCCTTTAGTCACTCAGTCAACCTTAAGAAGATATGGACGAAGAGGATTTCAGAAATTTATACATGCAAGGGGCATATTTTTCGAAAGGTGGGAATAGATCCCCATTTTGTGTTATTTTGATGGCCTTATTCGATGTAGGCACAAAAACTCGCTTTGGGTTTGACTCTTTTGAGAGAGTATAAGCGTAGAAAGGTTTGTAAAAAGTGTATGGAAGCCCCTGCTGACAGAAAATCAGTGTTTAACACTATTTTTCCTAAGATGTAGAAAGAGAAGACTTGTCAAGACATCTGAAAACTTGTTTTATTTACAATGATCACAAGATTGCTTAAAACTCTTTATTAATGTTCGGGTTATTCAACCACTAATCTCGATATGAGCAAACATTTTGATTAATCATGAGGAGAAAGTCAACTAATGTCGCGGATCAAGGTTGGCTGGGTGTGAAAGAAAAATCTGTGTATAGGGAGGTCATTGATGAGACCGGGTTTTCTGGGACTTGAATGTGTTTATGGGAGAGGTCACTGATGAGACCGAATTTTCTGGAATTTGGATATGTTTATGACCGGACAATTTCTGGTTGCCTACGTTCCCCTCATTGTGAGGAGCTCAGGTCGCCGTAGTTCGGCTTTGGCCGGACTGTGTTTGACTTTAGAAAATGGGATTTGTGGTTCCTTTAGTGAAAAGGCTCGGATAAAAAGGTTGGATGATGAGGCATGAGCCTCGGGATGATTCCTTGACCAAATCATTTTTGGACGGTTGCTTCTGATTCTCATCTTTCATTGGGGGAGGAAGGATTTGCATGTGCCTAAAGGCTTATGAAATGCTTCTGCCTTTGCTTTGACCACTCCATTGCTATTGACAACTTTCATTCTCTGAGCTTTGATTTTGCCTGTCTGTCAAGCTTTTGATTGGCGGCTCTGGGTCCTTGGCCTCATCATTTTATTATTTTATTTTTTTAATTTTTTTTTTATATGCAACCCTGTTTTTTGCCTAGACTGTCCCTTTACAAGGTTTTTAGCCTAGCTGGGTATTACTCTTTTTGCACTACATTTTTTTTCTTCTTTTTTTTTTATGTGCAACCCTGTCTTTTGCCTAGATCGCCCTTTTTTGGGATTTTCAGCCTAGCTGGCATTACTCTTTTTGCACTAAGATTTTTTTTTAAGCACCTGAGGGCCAAGGCGAGCCCCTGCTTGAACTTTCTTGATACCCTTGAGGTCTAAGGCAAGCTCCTAGGTTGTTGTCGACAGGGGTCAATCTTTCGAAGCTGAGTGGCCTTTTGTTGTCCCTTGACGATGCCGCCATCGTTGACTTGGTCAAGGTGATGGTGAGGACATGGTTTGGGAAGTGTAGGGCTTGATGAAGGCTTTTTATGAGATAAGGAAAGTGTATGGTTTGATGGAGACCTTTTGGAAGGTAAGGAAAGTGTATGGGGAAGGCATTAGTTGACTTTCTCACACTGATTAATCAGAATGTTAATTATTTCGAGAGATTATTTGTTGAGCAATGCAAGTGATCATATAAAATAAAACCATTTCATTAAATGTAATATAGGTGTGCAAATAATGTCTTAAGTCTAGCAAGAAAAGAAGAAGACTCTTTTATAGAAGATTGAAGACTAATTACAATGTCCGAGGAGGACTTGATTGAAAGAGGAAAATACTAGAACCTACGAAAGTTGACTGAGAGACTATTTTATTTCTTAGTCTTGCTTGAGGATAGGTAACCCCTAGCCTAGCTACTCTTCGCTGGTTGGGTGCCCGGGACGCTTGAGCTTTCCATTTTTACGCTAGCTTCGAATCCCTATCGCAGATTGAGGCAGTGGTCTGTTACGTGCCCATGTTACTGGTGGAAGTGGAGGGATTTGAGGCCACGGGGAAGCTGGAGCAAGTACAAGGTGTCCAAAGAAATGGGCCGAAAAAGTCACGGGGATGAACTTTGTTGACTGAGCATATTGATGGAAGGAAGTGAACCTGGGAAGACATTGAGGGATATTGGGATCTGTTTGAGAGGATTCAGCGCTGCGCTGGTGGTACCGAGTGAAAGGGGTAGTACTGGTTGGTTGGTGAAACTGAGAAACAGGCGTAATGAAGCCCGATCCGTTCTGAGGAGCTGAGGGCGATGGGACCCTGATGGCCTGGGATGTTGGAAAGGATTGAAAAGGGTTAGTCCTTGGAAATGGATCATATGTGGGTGGAGGAAGGTATTGGTTATATGACGGAGGGTATTGGTTATAGGATGGAGGGATTGAGATCACTGTTTCTTGATAAGTGACTATTATATAGTCATTTATCCTTATTTTTATATACTTTTTATTGCATAAATCATCATTTCTCATTTCATTTCATATACTTTTTAGTTCCTTTTCCTTATTTTCTAGATTTTACGCTTTTGGTATTTTTCTTGCTTTTTAAGACAGGTTTTAGGTTCATTTTTATCAAAAGGATACTTGGACACTTCAAGGCAAAAGACTTGGGAGAGCACCAACCAAATCAAGCACACAAAGTTAAAATTCAGACAGAGCGGCCGTGCAGCAAAGAAAATGGAGCGGCCGTGCACTTGGCCTTTTTCGTGCCATTTTTGGCCCTAAATTATAGAGTGGCCGTGTCTTGAAGAGGGAGCGCCCGTGTCACCTTATGGAGCGGCCGTGCAGCTTATATAGGAGCGGCCGTGCGAAGTGTCAAGGCTTAAATTCAAATCTGGCGCCAAGGGTCACACGGCCGTGCAACTTCCTTGACGCGGCCGTGCAAAACGCGACTGCAGATGTAAAGGCACCTTTTGGTTGCACCCGATTGAAGAGTTCCCTCCTTTTTATAAATAGGACCCTAGTGATCAGTCTAAGACACAAATTATTAGAGAGAAACTACTGATATTAGATAGATAGAAAACACAAATACTTGTGATAACAATTTCTAAGGAGATTTGAAGATCAAAGTCATTATTTTGTTCTTGAAGTCACTTTGGAAGAAGAGCAATAAAAGTGAAGCATTATTTCCAGCATTTGTTCATCATAAGTCTTTCTTACTCAATCTCTTATTTTAATTGCTTATATATTATAAATGGCTTGTGAGTAATCCCCCATATTCTTGGGGTTGGAAACTCAAAAGCATGCTTATTCATCATCTAAAAATGATTAGTCTTGTCTTCTTTCTTCATCTAAAACAATCTCTTTATATTATTCTCTAAATGCCTTACTTATTGGCGATATCCAATTTGTATGATTCAGTCAATTGAGAGAAGTACCTAGCGGAGAATCTCAATTGACGGAACCATATAAAGAAACTAGGTTTATTGATCACGAGAGTAGTTCAATGGCCTAGGGATGTTCCTTTAATGGAAAGTATGTTGACTTCCGTCCTTAATGGATTCTTACTAATTATGGTCAGCTAGAGATAAGCCGGAATGCCCGTTTGTGACGGGGCGGGGGCAAACATAAACGGATTTCTCAAACGGTTAGGACATAATTAGTGAAGAATACAAACGCTATTGTCCTAGCCCGAAATAGCGTAGGCCTAACATACCATCCTTGCTTTTTATGAAAACCTTTTATTTCTAAGACAAAGACAATTTGATGAATAAGAATATGTGTATGATTTCCAATCCCAAGAATGCTTCGTTTTATAAGATTTAAATTAAAAGTATTTTACATTTATGATTTCTCTATTATTCTAAAAACAAAATTTTATCTACCCCCCCAATCCTTTCTATATTTTCTAAAAGACAAAAATATCCCTTAAGTAAACCCTGTCTCTGTGGGATCGACTCGTACTTGCACCCGCTATATTACAATAGCCCGTGCGCTTGCGGATATAAAATAAACCGTTAGGTTTCGACTCTAACAAGTTTTGGCGCCGTTGCGGGGACAACGGTTTACTTTTTATTTTTGTCTTTACTACAAATTTTTAGTTTTTATTTTGTTTTTACTATTTTGCTTTCCTGTCCTATAACTACATTACGTTTAATTTTTCTTCAAGTGTTTTTCTTGTAGTTTATGAAACGGTCTCGGACATTTGTTGATAACTTTGATCCGGAACCCGAAAGAAGCTTTCATGAAAGATTAAGAAGATTTAGAGAAACTCTACGAAAACACATGGACGGAGAACCGCAAACACCTGCTAGGACCCTACGGGACTTTGTTAACCCAAGTACCCGGGAACTAGATCCCCTATTATTGTGGAATGCCGGAGCGGCAAACTTCGAAATAAAGCCGCAATTATTGCACATGGTTATGAATAACCAATACAGCGGCACTGCCTTCGAAGATCCCCATTTGCACATCCAAACATTTCTTGAATATTGTGATACTACACGTATTCAAGGTGTTACGGTGGAAGCAATCCGGATGCGCCTTTTCCATTTTCACTCAAGGATAAGGCGAAACAATGGTTGAATTCGGTCCCCCAGAATTCATTGACAACATGGGACCAAATTCAAGAAGCATTCCTTGGTCGATTTTTCCCACCAAGCAAGACCGCCCAGATACGAACAAAGATCACTAACTTCTGTCAAACAGATAGTGAAACTTTGTATGATGCATGGGAACGGTTCAAGGAACTTCTCAGAATGTGCCCCCACCACGGGCTTGAAAAGTGGTTGATTGTTCACACCTTCTACAACGGTCTCATTTTCAAAACAAGAGAGACCATTGATGCCGCCGCAGGAGGAGCGCCGATGAACAAAGGAGTCGATGAGGCGTACGACCTTATCGAAAACATTGCATTGAACCATTACCAATGGTCAAGCGAGAGGAGCAAGAACAAGGTACGCCCGGTAAATATAATGTTGATGCAGATTACTCTTCTCTCCTCTAAAGTTGACATGCTTTTGAAAAAGTTTGAAAATCTTAATGTCAATCCCATTGCTAGTGTAAATGTGGTATGCGAACTATGTGGGTCTAACTCACATAGTACGGATAATCGCGAGTTACTTGACGTTACCTCTAACGATCAAGTGAACTTCGTTAATTCTTTTGGGCAAAAAGGGGGGATGTATTCTAATACATACAATCTCGAGTGGAGGAATCACCCCAATTTTTCCTACAAGAATAACAACGTTCTTAACCCGCAATCATCTACACAACCTCCGGGATTTGCACCTAAGAATTTCAACAACAATGCAAGTACCTTTCCCCTAAATCTAAATTAGATCTTATAATGGATTTTGTAGTGGAAAATAAAAATTCCCAAGAAAAGATCAATAATGAATTTAGGGAATGTTTTAAATTGCTAAATGCTAGGTTTGATAACTTGGCAGCGCATAATAAGATGCTAGAAACCCAACAAGCTCAACAGCTACCCCATTGAATAGACCACAAGTGGAGTCTTCCCGGCCAACCTCAAAGGCCAAATGAGCAAGTTAATGTGGTAAAAACTAGGGATGAGCAAGAAAAGAAAACGAATGCCCTAGAAATAATCATAGTCCAATCCCTCCGATGATTGAGACTAGTTTGGGGACGTAATCCCCTAGAGAAAAAGGCAAGGATTATGATGAATTCCTTGATAACTTGGATGCCATTAATGTTAACATTCCTTATTTTAGAAAAGATGAAGATATGCCTTTAGCCGTTAAACCTTTGAAAAAATTAATTTTTGAAAAAGAAAGGCTAGAAGAAAATAAGAATGTTATGTTAGCGGAGGAGGTGAGCGCCGTTTTGCAAAATAAAGACCCTCCAAAATTAAAGGATCCGGGTACATTCACCATTCCTTGTTGTGTTGGCAGAATAAACATAGATAACGCCGTCCTTGACTTAGGAGCAAGCGTCAGTATAATGCCATTATCGGTTAGCGAGAAGCTTGGTATAGGGGAACTCAGACCCACAACCATAACTCTCCAATTGGCAGACCGATCCATTCAATACCCCGTTGGTATTATGGAAAATTTGCCTTGTCGAGTAGGGAACTTAATCATCCCTGTCGACTTTGTTATCTTGGATATGGCGAAAGACCATTATATTCCCGTCATCTTAGGAAGGCCATTTCTTGCCACTGCGGGGGCAATCATTGATGTGAAAAATGGCACATTTTCCCTAAATATAGGGAAAGAAAGGGTCGAATTTAGTATGCATAAGCCAGTTCTCGAAGATCCCTATGAAGAGACCTACACACCTAGTGAAGAGAATTGGATTCCTAGTGAAGAAGATTTAATGGGTGAGGAAACAAAATCAAAGGAAGAAATAAAAAATGATCTCATAAATATTGAACCTTTGATTTGCAATGATATTTTAGATATTTCTGCATGTCCCAAAACTAACAATGCAAAAAAAGTCAAAAAGAACAAAGACGGAGGTCACTTCGAGTTTTCGAAAGTGCAAAGACTATAGGTCACTTGTTCTACCCAAGAAATCGGGATGGAAGAAATGTCTACCGCAGAAGATTCTCATTACCCCGGAAGGAGGGCAATGGCAAGTTGTCAATGACAAAAGGCCAACCAAGTATCATGCATCTCCTACTACCGGGAAGGGGTCAAGCTAAGGACCTAAAACAAGCATCATCGGGATGGTAACCGATGGATTATTTGTGTCTTATTTTCATTTTATTTTTATTTTTTAGTTTTTATATTTGTTTGTGCTAACTTTATTTTATAGGGAAAAAGATTTAAAAATGGTGAAATTTAGTTCGCACGGCCGTGCAGCTCTTCTTGGAGCGGCCGTGCAGTTCATATCGAGTTGGGACGTGTTGACTCAGTAAAAGGGACACGGCCGTGCAAGTTCCTTAACACGGCCGTGCAAGACGTCTGGGGAGTTGCGTCGTTCCAGTCAAAAGACGCAGCTTTTCCCCTCCTCCCTCATTTACTTCATCTTCAACCTTTCTCCCTCAAAACCTCCGCCCCACCCACCTTAAATACCCATCTCTCTTCCATTCTAACCCACATTACAACCCTCAATCATCCTCAAATCCACCACTCAACCATTTCTCCCCCACCAAAATCAGTCCAAAACCCTCCTAAAACCCCAATTCCGAAAATACCAAAACCCTTCACCCATTCCATAAATTCGAAGGGATTACTCCGAATCAAGGTGCAAGGAGGAAGCTTTTGGACATTTCAGTGGCTAGGCATCAAGGATTTCGGGTTTATTCAGTGATTAATTCGGGTAAAAACTCTTTCACTTCTCTTGTCTTTCAATTTTTCTGGGTTTTGAGATAATGGCTACCAAAGGGAAAGGAAAGGCTGCAGAGAGAGTAACAAAGAAGTCTCGAAAGGAGCAACCCTCCTCCTCTAGCTTTAATCCAACTCTCAATACTTTGGGGATTGATTTTAGGAGCCCAAGGGAGACGGCACGTTTCGTTGCCTTAAGTTTCAAAAGGATTAGGCCAACCCAATTTCCTGATAGGCCTGCCCTACGATCATTAGGAATCTATGATGATGTTCTGACTTTGTTTATGGGGTTAAGATCCGAGGGAATTCTCCAAAAGCATGAGAAGACCTATGAAGTTCTTACCCTAGAATTTTTAAGCACGGTGAAGAGTAAGGTTAAGGAGGATACTTGTAGGTTAACGGGGAGAAAGTTTAATCAGTTTCATATTGACTTTCGCCTTGGCGGAAGGGAACTCCACTTAACCGGGACTGAAGTTAGTAGAATTTTGGGATTATCCTTTGACACCGAAACTTTTCCCGACATGCCCGTTGAATATAATGAGAATGTCTTTTGGAACCAAATAACCGGCCTTCCATCCTACACATCCCGAAGTGCCAAAGCCTCCTCTATCGTTCACCCAACCTTCCGCCTTATACATAGAATTTTCGCTTGTACCATCTTTGCTAGGGAGGATAAGGGAACAGTGAATAGGAAGGAGTTGTTTTTGTTATGGGGATTTGCTAATAGGCGTAGGAGGATGAATCTTTGCAATTTCTTCTTTGAGTTGATTGGTGACATTGTTTCTCCCAACTTTAATGGGGAGATTCATATGGGAGGAATTGTTACTTTATTTGCCAAGCACTTTAATTTTGAGGTTCCAAATGATTGGGTTGAGGTGAGAGGGTCAACAAAACTGGATATTCCAACCCTTCGGACTATGCAACTCATTTCGGTAAGAGGGAATAATGAGTATAATTGGTTAGTAGGAGCGGATAAAACGCCCTACATTGTACTCCCAAGCAATAATCTCCCCACCATCCGAGTAGGAGAATCCGAGACTTGGATATTTCCAAATGCCATTGGAGGAGAAGGCCAAGAAGAAGAAGAAGAAGAGATTCAAGCCCCATTGCCACCCGACTTCTACCAAAGGTTCGATCAAATGTTTGCCCAACAAGGTCAACTACTTGAGCAAAATGCTCAAATCCTTCAACAACTCGGCCAAATGGATGGTCGTATTCAATATGCTCAAGGAAGGATTGACGACATTTACAACTATGGGGCAAACTATTGGGACAACTTTCCACCACCACCACCATTTTAGTAAGTTTTTCCCTTTACCCTCCCGGGATTTGGCATTGTTTCTTGAAACATTGAGGACAATGTTCATTTCAAGTGTGGGGGGGTAAATCTATCCTTTTATTTTTCGCTTTATTTTTCGCTTTCTAGTATAGATTTAACTGCTTTCTAGTATAATTTTTCTTTTTTAACTTAGTTGCATTTCTTTTCTTTTATGCATGTATATTAGTATATAAAAAAAAAAAAAATCCCTATGATGATCAAAAATCATTATCTTTATGCTTGCCATTTGCCCTAGTATAAATGCCTTTATCTTTCCTCTCATATTTTCTATACACTTAGAAATCTATAAAAAGGAAAAGTATAAGGGATCTTTTTAGGAAATAATTGAAAGCCTCATAAGTTGGTATAGCACAATATAGAATCTCATCAAGGAAAATGCATTTGATTAGAAAGGAATTCTTTTATGCTTGGTTATTTATACAAATTTTGAATATATTCCTTTAAGATTGTACATTCTTTATCTTTATTAGATATTTATTCCCTTTTTAGAAGCACCTTTTTGTTTGCATCTCTTGAATCACACCCTTTCATAATTCCATCCTTCCATTTTCAAATCAAGTCAAAGTAAAACACTTTTATCTTATTTATAAAAGAGTGACAATGGTCACCAAACCTTAAAAGCAAAAAGAAACCTATTATCTCCTAAGTAACTCGGGGCACGGCGTTCGCTGCGACGATGCTTCCTTGCCAAAACGGAAATAATATCCAAAAGTATTCTCGATCTAAGTATTAGGAACATGGGGCTCGCGACCACAATGTCTCCTACTTGAAAGGATCAAGAATAACTTAGGTCTTTTGCAAAAATATAACACGTACAAAAATAAGATAAATTTGTTTGACTTTGACGAGATTTTTCCACTACCATCACCCATTCTTCACCCTTGTGATTCAAGAATGTAATACAATTCTTCGGAACTTCTAAATTGTGAATAAAATGTCTATACCTTCTCTTGTACATCTTAAAGAAATAAAATTCATCTTTTCTAAAAAAAAAAAAAAATCACTCTAAAAAGTGATAGCTTTTCCTACCAAGAAGATTCTTCCTTCTAGCATGCTTTACTTGGTCAAAATTCTATATATGCTATACTAGGTTATTGTCTTGCATTTTATCTCTTTAAAATATCCCTAAAATATTTCTTCCTAAAATAAATTTTTAAAGGTATTCAAAATATGATTAGATAGATAAAAGGCATTATCTACTAGGCATTCAAGGGCTTGCTACTTTATTTCTGAGGGATCAATCATATTTTTCTCCCTCTCCATATTTCATTCTAAGTTTGCTTGGGGACAAGCAAAGGTTTAAGTATGGGGGAGTTTGATAAGTGACTATTATATAGTCATTTATCCTTATTTTTATATACTTTTTATTGCATAAATCATCATTTCTCATTTCATTTCATATACTTTTTAGTTCCTTTTCCTTATTTTCTAGATTTTACGCTTTTGGTATTTTTCTTGCTTTTTAAGACAGGTTTTAGGTTCATTTTTATCAAAAGGATACTTGGACACTTCAAGGCAAAAGACTTGGGAGAGCACCAACCAAATCAAGCACACAAAGTTAAAATTCAGACAGAGCGGCCGTGCAGCAAAAATGGAGCGGCCGTGCACTTGGCCTTTTTCAGGCCATTTTTGGCCCTAAATTATAGAGTGGCCGTGTCTTGAAGAGGGAGCGCCCGTGTCACCTTATGGAGCGGCCGTGCAGCTTATATAGGAGCGGCCGTGCGAAGTGTCAAGGCTTAAATTCAAATCTGGCGCCAAGGGTCACACGGCCGTGCAACTTCCTTGACGCGGCCGTGCAAAACGCGACTGCAGATGTAAAGGCACCTTTTGGTTGCACCCGATTGAAGAGTTCCCTCCTTTTTATAAATAGGACCCTAGTGATCAGTCTAAGACACAAATTATTAGAGAGAAACTACTGATATTAGATAGATAGAAAACACAAATACTTGTGATAACAATTTCTAAGGAGATTTGAAGATCAAAGTCATTATTTTGTTCTTGAAGTCACTTTGGAAGAAGAGCAATAAAAGTGAAGCATTATTTCCAAAAGATTTGTTCATCATAAGTCTTTCTTACTCAATCTCTTATTTTAATTGCTTATATATTATAAATGGCTTGTGAGTAATCCCCCATATTCTTGGGGTTGGAAACTCAAAAGCATGCTTATTCATCATCTAAAAATGATTAGTCTTGTCTTCTTTCTTCATCTAAAACAATCTCTTTATATTATTCTCTAAATGCCTTACTTATTGGCGATATCCAATTTGTATGATTCAGTCAATTGAGAGAAGTACCTAGCGGAGAATCTCAATTGACGGAACCATATAAAGAAACTAGGTTTATTGATCACGAGAGTAGTTCAATGGCCTAGGGATGTTCCTTTAATGGAAAGTATGTTGACTTCCGTCCTTAATGGATTCTTACTAATTATGGTCAGCTAGAGATAAGCCGGAATGCCCGTTTGTGACAGGGCGGGGGCAAACATAAACGGATTTCTCAAACAGTTAGGACATAATTAGTGAAGAATACAAACGCTATTGTCCTAGCCCGAAATAGCGTAGGCCTAACATACCATCCTTGCTTTTTATGAAAACCTTTTATTTCTAAGACAAAGACAATTTGATGAATAAGAATATGTGTATGATTTCCAATCCCAAGAATGCTTCGTTTTATAAGATTTAAATTAAAAGTATTTTCTGTTTATGATTTCTCTATTATTCTAAAAACAAAATTTTATCTACCCCCCCAATCCTTTCTATATTTTCTAAAAGACAAAAATATCCCTTAAGTAAACCCTGTCTCTGTGGGATCGACTCGTACTTGCACCCGCTATATTACAATAGCCCGTGCGCTTGCGGATATAAAATAAACCGTTAGGTTTCGACTCTAACATTTCTGGAGTCTCATCTTCAACCATGATCAGGGAACCATTTGCCTCAACTGTTACCTGAACTCCATGATGGCGGAGAGCACCGATGAGCATGACCAGCTGCTCTTCATGAACCCTATGGGCATTTTCCAAAGCTAGGACTAACTCTTCTTCTCTGGTCATTGATTGACCCGAACCATCACTGCTTTCTGTCACATCTGCCATTCTAAACTGATGATTCTGTCGGGCTGTCTGAACCTGAGGTTTTCGCACTGAAAAATCGCTGACTCGGTATTCTCACCCACTTCTTTCTCACTGCGGAAAAGAGATAGGCAAAGTTTAGACTCTGGGGTAGGCAAGGTTTAGACTTGGAGGTAAATGAGGTTTAGACTCGGAGGTAAGTGTTTAGGCTGAAGGCTCAAGTAACATGCACTTATTTTGCTTAACTTTTGCTCAAAACACATTTTCTCCTAAGCCTGATTGATCGGAAAAGATTGGACCTTGGAAGGTAGAGATCGAAAATCGGAGATCGGACCGAGGGGGTCGCGATTGGGAATTTGACCGCGGAAGATCAAGATGGAAAATCGGAGATCGGACCGAGGAGGTCGCGATTAGGGATTTGACCGCGGAAGGTCGAGATGGAAAATCGGAGATCGGGCCGAGGAGGTCGCGATTAGAGATTTGACCACGAAAGGTTGAGATAGAAAATCGGAGATTGGACCGAGGAGGTCGCGATTAGGGATTCCAGAGATAGGACCATGCAATTATAATTCCGTTAATTGTTCAAGTTTACTTAAAACAATGTCTTTTATTTAATTTCTATTTGGTTGGAAAAAGGGGTTTGCCCTTCTTTTTCGCAACTAGTCTAGATCCTGGATCAGTGGGTTCCGTCACTACGTCTATAAGCCCCTCGTATTCCACCTGTATTTCGACCTCCCAGGGTGGGACGGCCCGGGCGAGGGTCCTATAGGGCACGCGAATCCCACCGACCGAGAGAGAAGAACACTCCTAACGGGTCTAGCAGGTCATAGGAACTTTTAACGCGCGAGCGATGCGGATTATAGTCAAGGCAATGCTGGGAAAGTCTCGTCTTTCAGCCTTAACGGAATTTTCGCAGAGTTTCGCTTGCGCGAATGACGTTTTGACTTTTCAGCAATGTTCGAGAAGATAATAGGCATGGGTCGGGCGGTAAAATCCGGATGACGCAGTGTCACATTGAACTTCGCTGCATATGTTGTGCATGCATCAAAGTCGAAGTCAATGCCGGGTCAAGATCTTGCCAATTTTTCCTTGTCGAAATTTCGGCAGAGCTCCGCTTGCGCGAAGGATCTTTGGATTTTTGGCACGGACTCGGTCTCGACTCTTACGCATCCCGTGCGGGTCAAGGTCAAAGTCAATGCCGGGTCAAGATCTTGTCAATTTTTCCTTGTCGGAATTTTGGCAGAGCTCCGCTTGTTCGAAAGATCTTGACTTCCGTCATGGGCTAAGGTTTGACCTTTACGGGGATATGCAACTGGGCTGTATGACACGGACTAGACCAAAAACCAACCAAAAGTCATGGTTTTAAAATGTGTGACACGGACCGTGCATTGGTCGACACTGGCTGCCATGAGATTGGGGAGTTTGGGATGATTCCGTGCGCGCCCGGGAGCATCGTAATACTGTCCGTGACTGCAACTGAACAATCATCCCGGGTTAAAGGGACGTGCGTGCAGAGTGTACAGGATATATAAGGTGCGCGTAGTGTGCGTCCTCCTAAAAATATTCCTTTTTGAGTTAAAACAGAAATTTTCATGAATGTGTTTTAAAGGAATGATTTTTCGGGACGGGGGAAAATGCAGCAGATAAGCACGTAAATTTTCTGGGAGCCCCGGTCAGTCTTGGGACTGAATAGCCCCAGCCGCCAAGGCCGCCAGATTAGCCTCAATTTTTGTCCTGGTGGAATTGCCAATGAAGCCGCCCGGTCAGAATCCAGGGAGGATTAAGCCGTACGGCTGCATCAAGCAACTTTCCAGGTTCCATTTCCTTTGATCTGCAAGCTGCTTTCCCGGCCTTTTTGGCACCTTTTCCGCGCCTTTTTGGCACCTTTTCCGCTTCCAGAATGCTTTCCTGTTCAGTTTCAGAATATGCACAATTCCCAAGAACCATGGATGCATGCAATGCAAGAAAAATAAAGCAAGTATGAGGAGCGGATCCGCGGCGGAAGGCTAACCCTCTTGGAAAAAGCTTTCTTTTTTTTTTTTCGAAAAGGGATACCGGTTCGTGGGATTGTTAGACCATTGTTTATCCCAAGCCTCGGGTTAGGAAGCGATATAGGAAGGTTAATGGTTTCCACCTATATACTGGGTATCATTTTTTTTATTTTAAAAATGAAAGCTTTCTCCTTTGGTTTTTCCCCAGCAGAGTCGCCAAACTGTGAATGTGGTGCCCAAGATAAGCGGCCCAAATCTTTTTGTTTATTTTATTTTGAACCACTTTCTCGTGTAAGGGGAATCACCGCCTCACATCAGTTTGGAAACGTCCGGTTTAATTTGAAAAACGGAGTCGCCACGCCATTTTGATTTCCTCAAAACTTTGAAAAAAAGGATTTGGGTCCGGAGGTTAAGTTACCCTTTGGGAAGAACGGATCGTCATTCACCCAAAGAGCCTTGCCGGAGCAAGTCTTCCAGGATCCGCTTTTCATACTTGCCTTAGTGTTTTCATGTGTGGGATGTGTGCTTTGAAAAGGAGGGAATGTACCAAGTGGTCTGCCGGACGTATAAACCATGAGTTGGTTATCACTCGGGATTCCTTGGATTTTTTATGTATTAGGGATTTTGATCCCGTTCTCATCTTGGACTTGTGATCATCATGATGAGACCTTGGGTCACATGTGATCAAGATAAGGACGCCATTTTTAGAGTCCAAGGATGAGACTCTTTAGAAAGGAGTGACCTTTGCCTATCAATCCTACATCTTGAGACGATTTGGACTTTTTCGGGACATTTATGCTCGTCTCAAGTGATGATCGGAGATATGTGGCTAGGGCTCATCCTTTTCTAAAGGAGAATCCGTCTATGACATCTTTAGGTGGAAGAAATGATGTAAAGATAGGACCTTTACACCATCTCGCTCCAAGAGATGCTCCAAGTACCAAAGGGGACTAGGGGAATGCATGTTTAAGCTAAAGATGACACTTTTAATGAAAAAGATGACATTTTAAGTGCAAAGGATGCTACTTTGTTGCAAAGGATGCTTCTTTGATGTAAAAAAATGATTTTTAATGCAAATGATGCAACTTTGTATGTAAAAATGGCATTTCAAGTGCAAATGATGCAACTTTATATGTAAAAATGATATTTTAAGTGCAGATTGATATGAGATTATAACTTGGAAAAGGTAAAAATCAGATTACAGCTGAAAAGATGAAATCTCTGCATACTGGCTTGTTGTGTCGCGTGACACAGGACTTGCATGGCAAGTTGTGTCGCGTGACACAATTAGCCATTTGCAGAAACTCTTACAACTGAGATTTACAGACACGAGAAGGCAATAACATGGCCAAGTTGCATCATAAATGGATCTCAGAGAGCTTGCACGTCAATAATGAACACTTTGAGAGGGCATGGATATGTGGGATCCACACTCTTCTCTAGTGTTTATGCAAAACTACATTAAAATGATTTGATTACATTTGATTATATACAAAATAGCAATTGATCTATGAGATCTGAGACTAAAATAGATATGCAATGATTAGATCTCAACTATTACATCACATTTGAGGCTATTTAGTTGATTAAACTACACATGTTTAAAAGAGAGAGAAATAGAGAGGAAGGGAGCGTTACCCTTGAAGATCCACGACTCTTATATCAAGTTAGATATAAGAGCCTTCAAACATCAATCTCTGGAGCTGATATCAAGCCTTGATTCAAGGAGAATCGTTGGTTTTATGTAGGTCTATGAAATGGGTGTTGGATTGATTGAATGGGGAGTGTATTGTGAGAATTAGTGTGTGTTTTAGAGGGTATGTGAGGAGAGAGACTGATTCCTGAGAGTATTTTGGCAGAGTGACGCCAAGGAGTGGGAAAAAGGTCCCCAAAATGAGAGGTGCAGGCCTCTATTTATAGCTGCATGGGAGTGGCATGTTCTGTCGCACGGCTGAACAAGCCATAACCGTTTTCCTTTTAGAAACATGCAAAGTGACAGATTCTAGAACTTTTATGGAAAGTTGTGTCGCACGGCTGAACAAGCCTTATCCATTTTTCTTCTAGAAACATGCAAGGTGGTAGATTCTAGAAGGTCCCTTTCCAGCGAGGTCCTGCATGGAATTTTGATTCCTAGCAGGTCCTTACTTACTTGGAAAGCTTGGGAAAGTTCCCGAATCGCCCCCCGAACTTTATGAAAGTTCGGGGAATCGCCGAGAATTTTAATCGGAAGGCATGAGCCAGATTTGGGTACTTACAGATATGAAGCAATGCAATCCCGCGGGCATCGCGATAAGTCCTCTCTCCTACTACAGGTGCCGCGAGAAAACCTTTCATTTGTTACAAACTTACAGAGGGAAAAAGATTACAGAAAATTAATAAACAGAAAATACAAAAAAGGATAGTATTTGTTGTTACACGAGCCCAATGTTAATCACTGTCTCCTTAAAACATATTCGTCCCCTCTCCGAATGTGCTTGAGCTTTGGTGGGACGCTTGTCTCTCAGGATAGAACGTGCGGACCGGGGGCACTTTGCACCTAAGTATCCCGGCGAGCTAAAATGTGCTTGGACAATATCACCTCTTGATAAATACTTATGCAAGGAGGCAAAAGAATGAATAACAATATGCAGCAAACGAGATGGAGGAGGATTGTCTTCTCTAGTGTTTTTTGTATTCTGTTGTGGTGTTCTTCTTTGTTGTTGTCAACAACATTTTATAGCTTCAACCAAGATCAAAACCGAAATATAATCATTAACCCGAGAATTATTACTAATAATTTCGGTCATTAATCTAAAATATTAAACACCATGAATATTCGGTTTCAGATTTGATATTTATTTCTTGGTTGTTACACTTTCGAAATCAAACAGCCATCAATGCTCAGGAACTGCTCGGTCGAGCAGGCATAAGCCTCGGCCGAGCATGGTTGTCCAGAAACTTCTGCCTAGGCCTTGCTCGGGCGAGTCACCGGCTGTGCTCGTTCGAGTATACATGTCCAGAAATTGCCCATTACTCATGCATGCTCGCTCGGTCGAGTCACCAGCTGGCTCGGTCGAGCATATCAGTCAATGCTTGGCTTTATTTTGATTTACAAAATCAAAAATATTAGCAAAAGTTGGGCTTGTCTGCGTAGGCAATTTCGGTGCTACATTCATGTTCGCAGGACGCGCACATGCACGAGTACGCACCTCCCCAGCCAAATTGGAACTTGATTTGCACCCCTACTGCGTGCGAGAGAGAGCCTCTATGCTATATAATCTTGAACACTACTCTAGTGTCCAAATCTTTATACTAGCACCAAGTTCAATTCCTTTCCAATGTGGGATAACTCCACTTTTCTTTTACTTTGAGCATTTATATCTCAACCAATGTGAGATAACTTCATTTCCTTAGCAATGTGTGGTAACTTTCTTTCCAACCCACATACTTTGAGCATTCACATCTTATTCATCCAACAACCATTTTGGACAAATAAATATTTAATTTCTTGTTCTCATGGAGTAGAACACAAACTCATAAACATTTAAGTAATTTGACAAAATTACCCTTTAGGAATCCATAATTTCCTTCAAAAACACACTATTTTCCAACAATCCCCCACATGAAGAAAATTCATGATGATAGGTGATAAAGTTCGACAATCGAAAACCTGCATAGGATAGGTAGGGTTTGCCATTTGAACCTTCCCTTGTTAAAGTACATTTACCCTACTCGCTAATCAGTAGACGCGATGTCTTTGAACTGCTAGCTTTTTGTGTAGCCGATCATATACTATACATAGGTATCTCCCTAACACAATTTAGTTCTCATAGTTGTGCCCATTAATGGCCCTGGAGCACAATGCCTGATTCTGTGAGAAGGTCTAAGAATTGAGCCTCACACAATTCTCCTCGAAGCGGCCTCTACTTCTTTCTCACATAGGTGATTCTTTTAAGTAACCTATTTTACTTCGCATAAGAATCATTAAAAGCCATAGGCTTAACCTCATTCATATCGGGATGTCACTTTAAGGAATGAGTATGGGGTTGACCCCCACAGTGACGCTACAAGTCTTTTAACAATTAGGTTGTCCCTTTGAACCTAGATCTTGGGATCTCAGTCAGCTAGGTTGGGTTTTCCGCTGTGGTTAACTTCTCAAGAGGCTTTAATCCCATTCCCAATGTCAACTTTGCAACTATCTCTTTACTTAACCCTTTGGTTAGCGGATCCGCCAAATTATCTTTTGACCTTACATAGTCAATAAATATGGTGTCAGTTGCAATTAGTTGTTTAATGGTACTATGTCTTCGACGTATATGTCTAGACTTACCATTATACATATGACTTTGTGCCCTACCAATCGCAGTTTGGCTATTGCAATGTATACAAATTGCTGGCACGGGCTTTTTCGATCTTGGAATATCTTCTTGAAATTGGCGTAGCCATTCGACTTCTTCACCACATTTATCTAGTGCTATAAACTCAGATTCCATGGTTGATCTGGCTATAATAGTTTGCTTAGAAGATTTCCATGATATAGCTGCACCTGCTAATGTGAATAAATATCCACTTGTAGACCTTGAGTCTTTGATATCTGATATCCAATTAGCACCACTATATCCTTCTATCACCGCTGGATGTCTAGTATAGTGTAATCCAAAATCACGAGTATATCTTAAGTACCTTAGTACTCTTACTATACCCTTCCAATGATTTGTTCCAGGATTACTAGTGTACCGACTTAATTTGCTAACAATATAAGCAATATTCGGCCTAGTACAACTCATCAAATACATTAGACTTCCAATAATTCTCAAATACTCTAATTGAGACATCGGCTCATCTCTATTCTTTGAAAATGAAGAATAGGGTCAATTGGAGTACTCGCTATTCCATTTTCATTCTTGCTAAATTTCTCAAGAATTTTATCTACATAATATGGACTTAGTACAAGTCCGTTAGGTATTCTAGAATTTTAACTCCAAGGATTACGTCCGCAATGCCCATATCTTTCATGTCAAACTTTGAATTCAACATGTCTTTCGTAAATTTGATCATCTTATCACAACTCCCTATGATAAGCATGTCGTCTACATAAAAACACAAAATGACTGTGGGGACCCCGACCCGGAACCTACACGTGTCCCGAGCTGGAGCGTCCTCAAACTAACCCAAATTTCCTTAACTTTTAAAACCTTTAATTATCATTCAAAAATAAATACAATTGTTGTAATCATTTCAAAATAAATCTACACCTCTTCACAAAGGAGGAATAGTTGACTAATCTTAGAAAGTAAGAAACTGTTTTAATTACAAAAGGCCTCGGTTATAACATAAAATGAAGATTTATAAATACAATTCCATAAATGAATTATACCAAAGCACACTTCCTATACCAACCTAATCATACCCAGACAATTCCCACAATATAACTTCCAAACTCCTCACCGCCCTTACTTGGCTGGTCCAACTGTCTCAGAATCTAAAAACAGTAAAGGGAGAGGGGTGAGAATAAATCTCAGCAAGCTATTATGAATGCAGCAATATGTCATATAAGATGCAACACATAACAAGTTGCATATAACACGTTGGAAAAGTGTAAACACCTTACATTACCTTGGTTTACCTTTTCCCGTACGAACGATAGTCGTACAACATTGGGTATAATAATACTCCAATCTTACGGTGAGCTTAAGCAATACTCACGTCTTATAAGACCCGTTTTCGGGGAACCAAATAAGACAAGTAGCAACTCTGTAAGGCTTTTGGCTCAATACAGATGCTATACCCCATCCGTGGCCACAGGAGGGGACTGACCAAGATATAACATAATCCGATCACATTAGGTCACACTTCCATAATTGATCGTATTATGTTATACCCCAAATGTCAGCTGACTCACACATTATCAAGCACATAATAGATACTTGAATAAATCCACAAAGGGGATAAACAACATAGCAACATGGTAAAATATACTCATGCTCAATCAACATCATAGTGCAACATTTCTTTAACACACTTTGCATAATTTAGCAATATAGCCACATGGTAAAATATACTCATGTTCAACGATAATCAGAGTGCAGCATTTATGTAATACACTAAGCATAATCCAATCCATAAATAGGTACTCAAGTAAGATAATGAGATATCATCAACCTATCTTACTTAGTCATTATACGACAATATATGATCTCTATAAGGATCCAAGTTAACTCTACCAAGTTGGAGTCACCTTTAATAAACCGTCAAATGATTTCTAAGTCGAAGATAGAGTGCCTCCATATTTTCATTTAAACCCCATTTAAGGTGCCATTAAGTGATACAATTGCTCTAAGTATAACTTAGGTTAAAAGGATTAATTCATATCCGAAAAGGTTAGGTTCCAAACTTTATATCGGTTAATGATCATGCTAGGAGGTTACTAGTGAAAATTCAAATAAACAGGAAACTAGGCCAATTCTGCCAACATGGGCGACCGCCCATAACCTCTTGGGTGACCGCCCAAGAGGGATTTCTAGGAATCATAACTTCTGTCAAGATGGGCGGCCGCTCATCACCACTTGGGCGACCGCCCAAGACCCCAAATCCGGCAAGCTCTATTTCTAAACCTTTGTTTACTTAGGTTCTTCTTTCCCTTTTTACATCTTCCTACTTTCATAATCACCCAAAAGAATTTCCAAATTTTACAAACTCATTCTAAATCCTTTAAACCAAAATAACATAATTCTAGATTATTTTCCACAAGATTTCCAACCCATTTTATCAACTCATTTCAAGTAAATCCTCTAAAATTAACTCAACCCATTTCTTTCATTCTAAATCAATTTCTAAGAACAAAAGCCTCATTTTATTTCATTTAAACTCAAAGTGATCTAAACCTAGATTTATTACCACTTGATTTTCCACCCAATTTACTACCATTTTCAAGATTTAACATTTTAAATCTAACTCCACCCATTTCTTTCACTCAATCAACTTCTAAGAATCATAACATCCTTCTATGTCATTTATCACATCCTCAAGTCCCAAAAAGAGTTCTAAGGCAATAAACAACCATTATCATCACAAGAACAACATTAGCTAGTTCATGAGCATTCATAGAAGGAAAGGTCATAATAACTTACTTTAAAATAGGAGATGGATTTAGGACTTTCTTAGCTTGATTGATTCTTCTAGATGATCCCACTTCAAAAGTACCCTTGAACTTGAAAATGGTGGAGGAATGGCTTAGATACAAGACTTGGGGTGGGAGCTTCCATGGAGGTTTTCTTGCTAGGGAAAGTATGAGAAAATGAAAGAGTAAGGAGGAAGGAGGGAGGTGGAGTATATAATTGGTAAAAGGGGAAGGGGGGCCGGATTTAAGGAGGGATATGGGGAAGGGTATGGGGAAGTAAGAGAAAAGTATGGTCCCCCCATACCCAATTTAGGCTTTCACATTTATTTATTTCCCCTACACAAAATAAAGCCTAACTACTCACATTTTATTTATTGTCAATTATTATACTTTCCCCATGGACTTTATTTAATTTTCTCAATTATCTCATCCTAATAAAAGAAATCAAAGATATAAAAACGAACACATAATATTAACAATAATATTAAAAGCACACAATATTATACTAAAATTGTGCCTAGGATTAGGGTCGTTACACTCCCTCCCCCTTAAAGAAAATTCGTCCCGAATTTGACTGTCACCTACCTAACTGATCAACCCGCCTCGCTACATGTATACCTCGTACTTCAATTCTTAAACAGTCTCTTCAATGTTGTGATTCTTCCCAAAATTTTCTAATTCCATTAATAATATGATATTACCACTTAATGATCCAAGAATACTATACACATATCACCAACCCGAATTTTCACGATCTCAATAAAAATATAAACAATTAAAAGTATTACAACTTGTGTCACCAAATATATTACAATATCACATTAAAACTTCAAATATTCTATAAGCTTCTCCAAGCCAGTCTATAAGTCAAATTACCAACCTTTTCTAAAGCTTCAAATGGGTTAACGAACCTTGGCGCCAATTTACCTTAGGCCTTGCCTCTCCAAACTCACCCCAACAAATTAGAGATCAATTTTTTTTTTTATTTTTTTTCTCAAACTATGCCTCATACAGCTTTTATCTTAATGTTAGCATGATAACTACTATTATACGCACTCAACCACTGATAACCATACGTACTATTGACTACTAACATCCATTGTTCATGCCCATAGCATATCATCAACAACAAGTAATGATTCCTCAACTTTTTACAAGGTTAAACTTAATAGCATTCCTACCTTCCCAAAAGGACCTTCCCGAACGTTGTCTATCCAATCCATTTAACACTATGGGTTTTATACAATCGAACCATCCCCTAACATATGAGAGGACTTTATTAATAACATCTCATCAAGCTATATATATAACGAGTAGAAAATATAATTCAACTTTCTATAACAAAATAACATACCCTTCTTTACTTCCAATGTAACTCAATCACAAAATCTATAGTGATAAAACTCTCAAGTTCAACCTAGAACTCCAAATGCTTTAATAAATCTTCTAACGTCAATATTCTATTATCACAATTAAAGGTTTCAATTATGTTCCGGCCTAGTGACAAATCAATATTCAAATTGAATGGTTGGCCGCCCACAACGGAGCCGATCCAACTCCAAAACAAAATCGAGTCTACCATGGACCGACACAATAATAATCCCACACTTATCAAATCATTTCTCGAATCAAAACTTGAATACAATTAATCATTATAGGGAAACTAGGTTGCATTTTCTACTTGCTTCTGAACAATTTACATCTTTAGGATATCCATTCTTTCTAAAAATTTCAAAGCATCTTTCCGAATTCCAAAGGATACTATAAAAAGAGATTCAAAGAGACCCGAATGGTTTATTTATTTAAAACCGGCCCATACCTGTTTTAATTAACTAAACCACTCACAATTTAAGAACTTTCAAAAGATTGATAAGTTAACAAAATTAACTCGAGTGATTTAATTATCTACAACCGTCCCATACCAGTTGTAGATAGTTAAATTACTCACAGATTTTAATTTACACGAAAACGGTTTACTGACCTTATTAAATCAACTATCCCCGAAGGGCACAATTGCTCATACCGAATTCAATATATAGTCCAAAGTTTTAAGGCACATTTAAAACAATTCTAACATAATTTTCTTGTTTGACTTCTATTTATAATGTAGCCACGACTCAAAATATTTTTACTTAGTTAAATTCCCTATGAGAAAACACAATCTCGCAATACTTATTACTATCTCCGATAAATAACACTAAAACATTCCTTAAGATTATAAACTTGGTAAAGCATCCTCAATTCAATAATTCTTCAAGTTGAATATTCAACACCCTTACTAAATTTGAGTCATCTATTCCCTACCTTTGATATTGGTATTGTACCTAGCAACAACATATTGTAAACATCTAGTTCCCGATCAAATACCATAATTTCTAAATCAGAAAATATAATTGGAACTCACATAGGTCAATCATCCCCAAATTTCAATTAAACATTAACGGTATAATCTAACTTATCTCCCAATAACCATCAACAACTCAAAATTCGTATAACGTAAATATCTTCCAAGCATCACACCAATCCCTTATATGAGTCACGCAACTAAGTCAACCTATACGGTGTAATCATCCTATAGTATCCTGTCTTCCAATAAGATTTATCCTCGTTTTATTTTCTCAACTAATGATAATCATCTCTCAAAACAACCCATATACATAATTTACCAATTCCTGAAGTTGATCCTACAAGTCACCAATAATTACATCTATTATACTTCTTCGCATTTACTCTATTTACCTTCCCATAACTAGTACACAATCCACAAATCAAAACGGTCATACTAGATATAAGTGTTGTCTTAAGTGTATTCTTAAAGCAAATATTCACTGTAATTGTAACACTCCGAAGAATTCAACTAATAACCATTGAGTATCCTATTAGTTTCTAGAATCGGTCATACAAATCATCAACAAATGATAACGAATACTTATTCTTCACAGTTACTAATTTGAGATCTCCCTAATCTATAATTAACCACCAAGTATCATCTTTTCTAAATATAGTACTAATTTATCCTTACGGAGAGTCGCTAAGCTAATCATCTTCTTTATCAAATACTTTCCCAAGATGAATCATCAAGTCCATCATCCCAATTAGTGTCCTCTATCTAGGAATCCGAATGCCAAAATAATACCTTATAGCAACTCAAAATCTCAATATCCTGGTATGATACCTGATGAAAACCCATTTTGAAACTCACATAGAAAACACCACTTAATCAACTAATAGCACATAAGGCAAAGATATATTGGTTCTATAAGATCTCGTACTCGCGATTTTTTACAACCCATATAATCCCACTTAGACTATCACTTTCAATACTAGTCTCATATATCTAGTCTCCACCATGAGACACCATTGAATAACTAATCATGTAATTATACAACCATCAACCACTCTTAATTAGGCCATGCACCTAACCTCAACTAAGAGTTCACAAATTCATTTATCACTGTACAGGAGATAACCCAAGTGTCCTTTACTCAAATTTAACACATAACTCAAATAACCTTCACATTCTTTAGATCATACTTTCGACATTTAAGCATATGTGACATAATATCAATTAATAATTTACCCGACTCAATTACACACGGAGGTAAATCAAACGTAGATAAGGAGACTCGCTTCTTGCGACAGTCCTCCTTAAACACAACAACTACTCAAATAATTCGGTTAATATAACGATGATTCACGGATTGGTAACTCGACCAAATCCACCGGCAATACATGCCCACTTAATCACAACTACCATGATACACAAGAATGATTCGAGGTACTCTCCCATAGGAGTAGAACCTTCAGCACATAAGGCAACTTTTGGGCCAATTATGCAAATAAAGATGGAATGTAATGCCACATGAGAACGAATGAACAAGGATTTATAAAAGTATGAACCCTAACTTCTGAGACAGGTAAAATACCTCAAATGATGGTGGAGGAATCTATCTTTCCATAACTCACCTTTCCTTGATTCCTTGGTTGGTCAATATCATTTTCTGTCTTTGAACAATTTCCTGCATTAAACTCTCGACGTAAGTTATCGCACACTCTCACTCAGCTAGACTCTACCCGAGAACTCTAACCGAGCTCTGATACCAACCGCTGGGGACCCCGACCCGAACCTACACGTGTCCCGAGCTGGAGCGTCCTCAAACTAACCCAAATTTCCTTAACTTTTAAAACCTTTAATTATCATTCAAAAATAAATACAATTGTTGTAATCATTTCAAAATAAATCTACACCTCTTCACAAAGGAGGAATAGTTGACTAATCTTAGAAAGTAAGAAACTGTTTTAATTACAAAAGGCCTCGGTTATAACATAAAATGAAGATTTATAAATACAATTCCATAAATGAATTATACCAAAGCACACTTCCTATACCAACCTAATCATACCCAGACAATTCCCACAATATAACTTCCAAACTCCTCACCGCCCTTACTTGGCTGGTCCACCTGTCTCAGAATCTAAAAACAGTAAAGGGAGAGGGGTGAGAATAAATCTCAGCAAGCTATTATGAATGCAAAGAATATGCCATATAAGATGCAACACATAACAAGTTGCATATAACACGTTGGAAAAGTCAGTAAACACCTTACATTACCTTGGTTTACCTTTTCCCGTCGAACGATAGTCGTACAACATTGGGTATAATAATACTCCAATCTTACAGGTGGCCGCTTAAGCAATACTCACGTCTTATAAGACCCGTTTTTCGGGAACCAAATAAGACAAGAGCAACTCGTAAGGCTTTTGGCTCAATACGGATGCTATACCCCATCCTGTGGCCACAGGAGGGGACGGCCACATATATAACATAATCCGATCACATTAGGTCACACTTCCATAATTGATCGTATTATGTTATACCCCAAATGTCGGTGACTCACACATTATCAAGCACATAATAGATACTTGAATAAATCCACAAAGGGGATAAACAACATAGCAACATACGGTAAAATATACTCATGCTCAATCAACATCATAGTGCAACATTTCTTTAACACACTTTGCATAATTTAGCCATATAGTCACATGTTAAAATATACTCATGTTCAACGATAATCGAGTGCGACATTTATGTAATACACTAAGCATAATCCAATCCATGAATAGGTACTCAAGTAAGATAATGAGATATCATCAACCTATCTTACTTAGTCATTATGCGACAATATATGATCTCTATAAGGATCCAAGTTAACTCTACCAAGTTGGAGTCACCTTTAATAAACTGTCAAATGATTTCTAAGTCGAAGATAGAGTGCCTCCATATTTTCATTTAAACCCCATTTAAGGTGCCATTAAGTGATACAATTGCTCTAAGTATAACTTATGTTAAAAGGATTAATTCATATCCGAAAAGGTTAGGTTCCAAACTTTATATCGGTTAAGGATCATGCTAGGAGGTTACTAGTGAAAATTCAAATAAACAGGAACTAGGCCAATTCTGCCAACATGGGCGACCGCCCATAACCTCTTGGGCGACCGCCCAAGAGGGATTTCTAGGCATCATAACTTCTGTCAAGATGGGCGGCCGCTCATCACCACTTGGGCGACCGCCCAAGACCCCAGTCCAGCAAGCTCTATTTCCAAACCTTTGTTTACTTAGGTTCTTCTTTCCCTTTTTACATCTTCCTACTTTCATAATCACCCAAAAGAATTTCCAAATTTTACAAACTCATTCTAAATCCTTTAAACCAAAATAACATAATTCTAGATTATTTTCCACAAGATTTCCAACCCATTTTATCAACTCATTTCAAGTAAATCCTCTAAAATTAACTCAACCCATTTCTTTCATTCTAAATCAATTTCTAAGAACAAAAGCCTCATTTTATTTCATTTAAACTCAAAGTGATCTAAACCTAGATTTATTACCACTTGATTTTCCACCCAATTTACTACCATTTTCAAGATTTAACATTTTAAATCTAACTCCACCCATTTCTTTCACTCAATCAACTTCTAAGAATCATAACATCCTTCTATGTCATTTATCACATCCTCAAGTCCCAAAAAGAGTTCTAAGGCAATAAACAACCATTATCATCACAAGAACAACATTAGCTAGTTCATGAGCATTCATAGAAGGAAAGGTCATAATAACTTACTTTAAAATAGGAGATGGATTTAGGACTTTAATGGAATATTTCTCCCACTTGTAATAAAATACCTCTCGCAAGTGTACGAGTGTCGTTGTGAAAGCGTACACAAGTAGGGGTCGTGTCCACGGAGAATTGTTGGGTGAATGAGTCAATTAGAGAAATGCAAACAAAGGTAATCTAAAAGGGGGGGGGGTTTGGTTTTGGATCAAACAACAACTACAATGATCAATAATTAAAATTAAATCTAGAAATAACAAATAAACAAGAGAGCAATTTCAAATAGAGAGTGAAACAATGATAAGAGAGGATTCCATGGATTGGACTCAACACACCACTAATCTATGCCAAAATTGATATAAATCTTGATTCCAATCTAGAGTTCATTCACTTGGGTAAAGATTGGGACGGTGAGACGGCCGGATTGCAATCTTACTTTTTCCAACCAATTTTACTTCACAAATCAAGTTGATAAAATTAATTTAGAAAAGCATTACACTTTAAGGAATGTATGAACAAAACCCACTTAGATTCCAATCAAGTTATCACAATGGGTTTCTCATCAAAGCATTGGTCACAATAGAAAAATCCCCAAATCAATGGAAGAAATTAAAACCCACATGAGTAAAAAGGTGATTTAAGACTAAATCATAAATACCACCCTTCAAACCCCTAGTTAGGCATATGCAAAGATGAGCTAGAATGAAATCAAATGGGTAAAGTAATTATGGCATAAATTAATGATAATGCTTACATCCAACCCATGAAATTAGAGAATTAGCTACACATATTAAGCATTTAAACAAACAAACTAATTAATAAAAGCATGAAACAACTTATCTTGATTGAAGAAAAATCACACAAACCCTAACTTTCTCTCTCTAGAACTTGCCTCCTTTTGTTCTTGCCAAAAAAAAGATAACCTAAAATTATATCAACATTTTCTATTTATACTACAAAGACCAAGGCTGAAAAGGGAGAAGGCCTTTGAGTTCAATTGGGCCAAAATAACAATTTTGGCCCAATTATAACAATAGAAAATAGAAAACATCAGTAAAAATGGGAAAGGGCCGAAGCTGAAGGGCGACCGCCAATGGCAATGGGCGACCGCCGTTGGACTGGGCGAGCAGCTTGGGGCGGCCGGGCGTGGCCGGGCCTGGCCTGGGCGTGGATGGGCGTGGCCGGCGTGGATGGGCGTCCGCCCCTTCATCATGGGCGCTCGCCGTATGGCTTCGGCCAGAAAAGGGCGCTGGGACATTGGCGTTCACAGGGGAAGAGGGCGTTCGCCCAATCAAGCCCTCCTCATTAATTAATTCCTTTCAAGCCCATGCTGCTGAGATATTCCCACTAGGCTTTGCATTTCCAAAATGCCTCGAAAGTCCCCCAAAGTTTGCTCCGCTCAGAATTTCATCATTTCTTCATATAAAATTGCCAAAACTCACCCATTTCCCTGTCTAACAAAAACACTAACAAACACAAATTAAAAGCACTTTTTACTCAGGTTCTCACAATAAATAGAATTTTAGGAACATAATTTGGATGTATAAAATACATCCATCAAATACCCCCAAACCTATCTTTTGCTCGACCCCGAGTAAAATAAAACACCACAAAGCTACACAATAACTACTAGAAAGCACAACAATAAAAAGATTAACTCAAAGTTTTTGTGTTGTCCAAAATACCATAGGTTTGCCAAAAGGAAAGTCTCAGAAACCTCACCAAGCCAAAGATAGGGTGATAGTCATGAAAAAGAACTTCCAAACACATTGAAGCACTCAACCTTTAATTTCCATCTCAGCCGGTAATGTGGAAGTGATATTGTGGCTCATTGTTACCAACCTAAATTCCTTTATAGATTCGTTTTGTCATGTCCTAACTCAAAAGAGGATGATGATGCACTAACGCATAAGAAAGGTGTCCATAAGCACTCTTGCACAATTGCTAACCCGGTTAACTCATATTGGGGACACGGCTTAGGAAGTTCACTAATATACATCATTGCCTTACTACAAAACTTTTCCTTGGTCACTACACAAATACTCAAAGATAGGGGGACAAGTTGAACAACTAAACATATTATTTGTGTCACGTAGGTACAAGAATGTTTAATCATTCTCGGAGCGGGAATCGGTACCAAGGGAATATATATATATTTTTTATTTTTTTTTCATCCTTGCCATTCCTTTTCTCTTCTTAACATGACACTCATTCTCTTTTTCTTTTTCTTCTTTTTTTTTTTTTTTTTTTTTTTTTTTTTTATATATATATATACATAACTTGATACTTGCCCCCCTTTACAATACAATACGAGATTTCCTAAGTTGACCAACTCAAGCCATGCCCCAATATTTATTAACCTAATGACTTGATATTAACAATTGTGCAATTGTGTTCTAGCAACCCCGAAAATGACAAAGTGATCCTATAAAAGTACTTAGGTCAAATGACAAGGATCCGGGAAAAATGAAAGTGGAGTTGTGATGGTGCAACTAAGGTTTAAATGATTCAATGTGCTTTCAATTCCCATCATGACAATACACACAAAAAACAATGGCAACGCAAAATACAACTCTCAATCATCATAGACTTCAATGGCAACCACCAAATTTAGCAAAATGGACAAATTTTTTTTTTTTTTTTTTTTTTTGTTTTTTTTTTTTTTTTGTTTTTTTTTGTTTTTTTTTTTTTTTTTTTTTATAACTAACACTACTTTAAACTACACTAACTACACTAGATAATGATAGCATGATGATAGCAGACAAAAAGCAAAACCAATCAAATGAGCACCCACACCCCCAAACCTAAATTATGCATTGACCCCAATGCACGTAAACATGGAAAGTAAAAAGGGCGGGTGTACCTCAATCCATCACTGGGGCGGGGGATACGGAGGAGCTTGTTGGCCAAAATATTGTTGAAGGAGACTCTCTTGGCGGGCCCAATGAGCTTGGGCATCCGCAGTTTGTTGTGACCTCCAAGCTCGGGCCTCCTCAAACTCGGCCCTTTGTCTTTGATCCATCCCGCTAACCTCCATCCTCAATTCCCCGAACTCCCCCCTCAAAAGAGATAATTGAGAGCTCATCTCCGCTCTCCACGCTTCTTCTCTCTCCCTATCGGGACCGTCATCTCCAAACTCACTTTCCTCCTCCTCACTCTCTTCCTCTTCCTCGACCACCTTCTTTCTTTTAGAGGAACCTCCCCGCTCTGTTTTGGGTGGCTCTTCTCTACAAAAGTTTTCACATTAATCATTCCCTGACACCTCAAATCCTTACTCACTCCCCTCCGGTCATAGCCACTTTCCCTTTGGCACACAAAGCGGTGATCAACAGGGGAAAGTTGAAGTTGGACTGCTTAAATTCCCGCCGTTCGCTTAATTTCATCATGAATGACCCGCCGGTATCAATATATTCCCCCGCCATAACAAATGCAAAAGCAATGCCCGCTTCCAGCTCACTTCATGATCATGCCCACTCGGCAAGATCCTTTCACAAATAAAGCGGTGCAAGAACTTCAAAGACCTGGGCAGATCACACGACTTTGCCACTTTCCCTTTGGCCACCACTTTTGGGTCAAGAGTTCCGAAAGTGGGAACAATCAAATCCTTCATCGTCGACTTCCAATTGTTTCTGTTGACTGATTTCAACGCTTTAGTGAATTGACATTCCCTAGTTGGAGTGTCACTTTCCATTTTAAAAAAACTTGTTGATCGTCTCCACAGAATAATCAACATATTTGCCCCGGACTCGGGATTTCTGATCCTCCCCCAACATTATTAGCTCAGCAACATTTGCATAGAACTCTCTCACCAAAATAGTAGACCCGGCATTGAGAAGCTTGGATCCGAGATGTTGCCATTTGTACCTTGCCACAATGTCATCAAGGTCCATTCCGGTAAAATCAAAACCCGGCTCCACATTCATTTTTACCATCTCCCAAGTCCCGAAATGGTCCTCGGCCATAGCTCCCACAAATTTCGATTTATCCCTAGGTGGAAGACCGGGGGGAATGGGTTTGCTAGCCTTTTGCAATTTATTCATGTTGTCTACCAAGTCCCAGTAATTAAAATGCAAAGAGAGGGAAAAATTTGAGTCTTACAAATATTCGCCGGAAAAAATTGCCGGAATTTGGCCGGAAAATTCGCCGGAGTGAAAGGAGGTGACCGGAACAATGGAAAATGGACTAGATTGTGCTTCCCTTCAAGAATCCTTCATTAATCCAAGCTAGGAGCCACGAAATTCACAAACCCAATTTCTTCCTCAACTTTGACAATTTCTTCAAATGCGGCTTCAAAATTAGTGATTTAGGGCTAAGATTTTCGGCTAGGGGGAGTATATGGTGAGGGGAAGAAGATTTGGTGAAGGATGATGGAAGATTTGATGATTTTAGGGGATGATTTGAAGAGGGAAATGAAGAATTTTAGAGAGAGAGAGAGAAGAAATTCGAAATTGTAGAGAGAGAAAGGGGGGGGGCGTTGTTAACTGAGAGAGAGAGAGAGTGAGGGAGTGAGCAACAAGGGTTTTGGGAAGGATTTTTGACCGGTCAAGTGAAGAAGGGCGACCGCCCATGGTGTAACGGCGATCGCCGTATGCCCACGGCAATTGATGGGCGCTGGGGGGAGTGGTTTGGCGTTCGCCCATGGGTCCCAAACTTCCTTTTCAGCCCAAAATTTTCTAAGTTAGCCCCCATTCAATCACCACCATATTGTCCATAATCCAATGAATGAACCTAGAATTCTGAAAATCACCACAAAATAAAAAAACAAAGCATAATACCTATTGATGCAAAATAAAAATAGAAAAAAAAAAAACTGACATAAAATTAAAATATTTTTCGAGGGTGACACTATACACACTCCCCTATAAACCCACAACTCGGGGAGATCCTTTCGGATGACTCAATACTTCAACAATTTAAAACAAAACTAACTACTCTAAATTACTCTAGTTTGGTAAAATAAGTTGACCGCACCGAAGTTGCCTACGTCCCCATTACAATGAACGGACTACTCATTGAAACGAGCTCAGGTCACCGTAGTTCAAACACGTCCCCTCAATAAATGAGAGGAAGACACAATTTGACTTGATTTTTTTTTTTTTTTTTTTTTTTTTTTTAAATAAATACCAATAAATACCACCAATAAATACCACCACCCCCAAACCTAAATCATGCCATGTCCTCATGGCAACATAAAGCGAGAGAAACACGATTTTAGTTGGGAGTGACAATACGACTCTAAAGTAAAAACATAAAGCAAATAAATGGTACCTCGTTGGGTTGGCCCCCAACTAGCGCTTTGTTTAACGTCGTTAGCTCGACCCAAGGCATTTGCAAACAATCAGTGAATGCTCTCCGGCTCCACAAGCTCAATGACATCTACATCTTCATTCATGGAAACTCCTTCATAGTATGGCTTCACCCGATGCCCATTGACTTTGAACACATTTCCGGTCCCCACATTCTTGAGCTCAACTGCTCCATGGGGAAAAATCTTCACAAGTTCGAAAGGCCCCGTCCACTGATTTCAATTTTCCGAAACAATCTTAAACGGGAGTTGAAGAGAAGAACCTTCATGCCCGGATTCAACTCCTTAGACCTCAAGAGCTTGTCATGGTAACGCTTAGTTCTTTCTTTGTAAAGCTTGGCACTTCCATAACTTTCTTGTCTCAACTCTTCAAGCTCATTCAAATTGAGCATCCTCATTTCTCCCGCCTTGTCAAGGTCCATGTTCAACTCCTTAACGGCCCAATAAGCTTTGTGCTCCAATTCCACCGGCAAATGACACTCTTTCCCATAAACAATTCGAAATGGGCTCATGCCAATTGGTGTTTTGTAGGCCGTACGGTACGCCCAAAGAGCATCATGAAGTTTTAAAGCCCAATCCTTCCTATTCGGGCGAACCGTCTTCTCAAGGACCGCCTTAATTTGGCGATTGCTCACTTCAACTTGACCGGAGGTTTGAGGATGGTATGCGGTTGCAAGCTTGTGAATGACTCCATACTTCTTCAAGGTGCTATTGAAATGGCGGTTGGTGAAATGAGTGCCTTGGTCACTTATGATTGCCCTTGGAACTCCATACCTACTAAAGATATTATCACAAACAAACTTGGAGACAATGTTAGCATCATTAGTCCGGGTGGCAATGGCCTCCACCCATTTGGACACATAATCAACGGCAACCAAAATATAAAGATAACCATGGGAAGGGGGGAAGGGGCCCATAAAATCTATGCCCCATACATCAAAAATATCAACAACAAGATTAATTTGCAAAGGCATTTCATCTCTCTTCCCAATTCCCCCACTTCTTTGACACTTATCACACTTTTTGGTAAATTCATTTGCATCCCGGAATATGGTAGGCCAATAAAGTCCGGCTTGAAAGATTTTTCTAGCGGTTTTTGGACCACTAAAATGTCCACCACATTGAAGTTCATGGCAAAAACGCAAGACACTTTCTTGCTCATATTCCGGAACACACCTCCTCAAGAGTTTGTCGGGGCAAACCTTCCACAAGTAGGGATCATCCCACAAATAATTCTTCACATCCGACTTAAATTTCCTTTTTTGATCATTGGTGAAATGTGAGGGAATCATGTGGGAAACTAGGTAGTTAACTAAGTCCGCATACCAAGGTTCTTGAGTGTGCAATGCAAAGAGTTGCTCATCCGGAAAATTCTCATTAACCGGAATTGCATCTTCATTAGTGTCTTGGTGGGCTAAGTTCTCTAACCTAGACAAATGGTCCGCTACCACATTTTCGGTTCCCTTTTTATCTCTAATCTCTATGTCAAACTCTTGGAGCAAGAGCATCCACCGCAAAAGTCTAGGCTTAGCATCTTTCTTGTTCAACAAAAATCTCAAGGCGGCATGATCCGAATAGACAATCACCTTTGATCCAAGCAAGTATGAACGGAATTTTTCCAAAGCAAACACTACCGCCAAAAATTCCTTTTCGGTAGTAGTGTAGTTTAATTGAGCATCATTCAAAGTTCTACTTGCATAATGAATCACATAAGGTAATTTGTCTATTCGTTGACCCAAAACCGCTCCAATGGCAAAATCCGAGGCATCACACATAATTTCAAAAGCATGAGACCAATTAGGACTAGAAAGTATAGGAGCACAAGTCAACTTCTCCTTAAGCAAATTAAAAGCATGCACACAATCATCATCAAAAGAAATTCGGAGTCCTTAGCAAGTAGGTTACATAACGGCTTGCAAATTTTTGAAAAATCTTTAATAAAACGCCGATAGAAACCCGCATGGCCTAGAAAACTCCGAATTCCTCTCACATTGGTGGGATGGGGAAGTTTAGCAATCACATCGATCTTTGCCCTATCTACTTCTATCCCATTCTTTGACACAATGTGGCCCAAAACAATCCCATGCCTAACAAGAAAATGACATTTTTCCCAACTCAAGGTTAAGTTGGTTTCACAACACCTCTTCAACACAGAAGTCAAGTTTCCTAGGCATCCTTCAAAGCTATCACCATAAACGGAGAAATCATCCATGAATACTTCTACACTCCTCTCAATCATGTCCGAGAATATGGAGGTCATGCACCTTTGAAAGGTCGCCGTGCATTGCAAAGGCCAAATGGCATCCTCCTATAGGCAAATGTTCCAAAAGGACATGTGAAAGTGGTTTTAGATTGGTCCTCGGGAGCAATTGGAATTTGATTGTAGCCCGAGAAACCATCCAAGAAGCAATAATATTCATGTCCCGCCAACCTTTCCAAGATTTGGTCCATAAAAGGTAAAGGAAAGTGGTCTTTTCTTGTTGCGGCATTCAACTTTCGCAAGTCTATACACATTCTAAGACCCGTCACTTCCCTCATGGGCACATCCTCACCACTCTCATTTTGGACAACCGTGATACCCGACCTCTTTGGTACAACTTGTACCGGGCTCACCCATTCACTATCGGAGATAGGAAAAATGATTCCGGCATCTAGTAGTTTAAGAACTTCCTTCCTCACCGCCTCCTCCATGTGTGGGTTCAACCTTCTTTGTCTTTCTCTAGTCGGCTTGGCACCGTCTATGAGATGAATTTTATGCATACACATGGTGGGACTAATTCCCTTTATGTCCTTTAAGGTCCAACCTATGGCTTCTTTGTACTCCTTGAGCACATTAATCAATTGCATCTCTTGGTCAAAGGTTAGATTGGAAGCAATGATGACCGGCAAGGTCTCACATTCTCCCAAGAACACATACTTCAAATTACCCGGGAGGGGTTTCATTTCAAGAATTGGGAGTCACAATTGATGGCGCCATCCTCTCATTGAAGTGGCCTAGGGGGTGATATGGGCCATCACAAGGATTTTCATCAACCTTTTCAATGGCCATCAAGTGGGAACCCACATTATCCCTAGATTTCTCACCGCTCATCAACAACCTATCAAGTTCCTCACAAGCCCTATCACGCCATGAAAACTCCTCTACACACTCATCAATGACATCAATAAAGTTGCAAGAATTTTCATCATCGAAAGCACCTCTCATGGTTTCTAGAACCGTTATTTCAATTGTCTCGTTAGCCACGGTCATTGACAAGGTTCCATTCCCCACATTTATGATTGAGTTGGTGGTGGCCATAAAAGGACGCCCAAGCAAGATAGGCGTGTCCCGACCACTACCTTCACATTTTGGCATTTCAAGAACAACAAAGTCCACGGGGACTATGAGTGAGTTCACTTGAACTAAAACATCCTCCACAATGCCCAAAGGTCTCTTGATAGAGCGATCGGCAAGTTGGAGAGCCATTGTGGTGGGTTTTAGTTCGGGCAAACCCATCTCCACATACATGTAATGAGGTAACAAGTTGATGCTAGCACCAAGGTCTAACATAGCCTTCACCTCTTTGGAGTCCCCCAAAGTGACAGAGATAACAAAGCTCCTGGGTCCTTAAGTTTGGGTGGAAGGTTATGTCGTACCACGGCACTAGCATCTTCTCCCATTAACACTTTCTCATCTTTCCCATACTTGTATTTCTTAGAGTTGATTTCTTTGAAAAATTTGGCATAAGCCGGCACATTTTTGATGACACTCAACAAAGGGAGATTGATGTTTACTTTGGAAAACATTTCCATCAATTCCGACATTTGTTGGTTAATCTTGTGTTTAAGAAATCGTCCGGGAAATGGCATGGGAGGCACATATGGCTTGGGAGCAATTGGAGAATCATTTTTGGCATTGTCTCCCAAATCATTTGTGCTCTTTTCCACATTTTCTACATTAACCTCTTCAACAAGAGGTGGGGGAGGGGAAGATGGAGAAGAAAGTACCTCCTCACCTACTTGTTTTCCACTTCGAAGGGTAATGATAGCCTTGGCTTGGTGGCCTTGGCTAGGAAAGTACCGGGCTTGTGTGCTTGAAGAGCTTCCGCAATTTGACCCATTTGAATTTCCAACTTTTTGAAAGCCGCCTCACTATTCTTTGTTGCTTGTTGGCTTTCAACTCTCAATTGTTGGTTTTCGGCCCTTATTTGTTGATTCTCGGCCTTCAACTCATCCATAGCAACTTCCCATGGGGCTTTTCTTTGCTCAAATTGTCCGGGTGGAGGTTGAGGATGGAGAGACTTATGTTGTTGTTGATTTTGATTGCCTCCCCATGAAAAGTTTGGGTGATTCCTCCACCCCGGATTATATGAATTTCCAAATTGGTTGCTTTGAGGAGGCCTATAGCCTTGACCTTCGTGACCTTGCCCATAAGTGTTTTGCCCATATCCTTGCATAGCGTTTACCTGTTCATTACCAAAACTCGGACCACTTTGACAATCATTAGTAGCATGAGAATTGGAGCCACAAAAAGTACAAAAATCATTCACCACATTAGCATTGGAAGAAGGACCACTCATAGACAATTTATCAAGTTTTTGATTAATTAAGGCCATTTGTCTTGCCATGTCATCATTGGGACTCAACTCATACATGCCTTTTCCCTTTCCCCGAGACCCTTTTTGTTGAGAATTTGCTCCCAACATTTCAAACAAAGCTTGGGTCTCCTCGGGAGTCTTTAGTCCAAGAGTGCCACCGGCGGCATTGTCAACCATGGTTTGGTTCACATTGTTCAAACCATCATAGAAGGTTTGATGGAGCAAAGGTAGGGAGAAATTGTGATGAGGGCATTGCACTAAAAGCATCTTAAACCTATCCCAAGTTTCATGAAAAGCTTCTCCGGGATCTTGTTGGAAATTTATAATCTTTTGCCTATAAAGTGCAAGTTTCTCATGAGAGAAGAATTTGGTAAGAAAAGCATCATGGAGTTGTGCCCAAGTTATAATGCTCCTAGGGGGAAGCAACATAAGCCAAGTTTTGGCTTGATCCTTTAAGGCAAAGGGGAAACATTTTAAACGCATTTGTTCCTCCGTGACCCTTGCCTACCGGGAAAACTTGACACGGTCATCAAATATTCACGCAAGAAATTCAAAGAGTCCTCATTCGGGAGACCATAAAAATTGGGCAACATGTTAAAGTATTGCCCCTTTATCTCGAAATTCTTGGCCTCCGGAGTAAGGACGATGCAAGAAGTGGCCGTATCAACTCTAGGCCGCAAAAAGTCATTCATTATAGGAGGCGGTTCCGCCATCTCCTCAATGATTTCTTCTTCCTCGGTGGAAGACGTGCTAAGTTCACTAAGTTCTTCGCCCGACCCCGAAACCGGTGTGTCCGAGTCCGTGCCGGAATCTCGAGTAGGAGTTAAGCCCCTCTCAAATCTATCAATGGCGTTGTTTCCACGAACTAACGGGGAGTTCAAGGAACGTCGCCCAAACATACACTACTCAAATAGACCAAATGCCCTAAACAACTCCCCGGCAACGGCGCCAAAAACTTGATGGAATATTTCTCCCACTTGTAATAAAATACCTCTCGCAAGTGTACGAGTGTCGTTGTGAAAGCGTACACAAGTAGGGGTCGTGTCCACGGAGAATTGTTGGGTGAATGAGTCAATTAGAGAAATGCAAACAAAGGTAATCTAAAAGGGGGGGGGGGTTTGGTTTTGGATCAAACAACAACTACAATGATCAATAATTAAAATTAAATCTAGAAATAACAAATAAACAAGAGAGCAATTTCAAATAGAGAGTGAAACAATGATAAGAGAGGATTCCATGGATTGGACTCAACACACCACTAATCTATGCCAAAATTGATATAAATCTTGATTCCAATCTAGAGTTCATTCACTTGGGTAAAGATTGGGACGGTGAGACGGCCGGATTGCAATCTTACTTTTTCCAACCAATTTTACTTCACAAATCAAGTTGATAAAATTAATTTAGAAAAGCATTACACTTTAAGGAATGTATGAACAAAACCCACTTAGATTCCAATCAAGTTATCACAATGGGTTTCTCATCAAAGCATTGGTCACAATAGAAAAATCCCCAAATCAATGGAAGAAATTAAAACCCACATGAGTAAAAAGGTGATTTAAGACTAAATCATAAATACCACCCTTCAAACCCCTAGTTAGGCATATGCAAAGATGAGCTAGAATGAAATCAAATGGGTAAAGTAATTATGGCATAAATTAATGATAATGCTTACATCCAACCCATGAAATTAGAGAATTAGCTACACATATTAAGCATTTAAACAAACAAACTAATTAATAAAAGCATGAAACAACTTATCTTGATTGAAGAAAAATCACACAAACCCTAACTTTCTCTCTCTAGAACTTGCCTCCTTTTGTTCTTGCCAAAAAAAAAAGATAACCTAAAATTATATCAACATTTTCTATTTATACTACAAAGACCAAGGCTGAAAAGGGAGAAGGCCTTTGAGTTCAATTGGGCCAAAATAACAATTTTGGCCCAATTATAACAATAGAAAATAGAAAACATCAGTAAAAATGGGAAAGGGCCGAAGCTGAAGGGCGACCGCCAATGGCAATGGGCGACCGCCGTTGGACTGGGCGAGCAGCTTGGGGCGGCCGGGCGTGGCCGGGCCTGGCCTGGGCGTGGATGGGCGTGGCCGGCGTGGATGGGCGTCCGCCCCTTCATCATGGGCGCTCGCCGTATGGCTTCGGCCAGAAAAGGGCGCTGGGACATTGGCGTTCACAGGGGAAGAGGGCGTTCGCCCAATCAAGCCCTCCTCATTAATTAATTCCTTTCAAGCCCATGCTGCTGAGATATTCCCACTAGGCTTTGCATTTCCAAAATGCCTCGAAAGTCCCCCAAAGTTTGCTCCGCTCAGAATTTCATCATTTCTTCATATAAAATTGCCAAAACTCACCCATTTCCCTGTCTAACAAAAACACTAACAAACACAAATTAAAAGCACTTTTTACTCGGGTTCTCACAATAAATAGAATTTTAGGAACATAATTTGGATGTATAAAATACATCCATCAGACTTTCTTAGCTTGATTGATTCTTCTAGATGATCCCACTTCAAAAGTACCCTTGAACTTGAAAATGGTGGAGGAATGGCTTAGATACAAGACTTGGGGTGGGAGCTTCCATGGAGGTTTTCTTGCTAGGGAAAGTATGAGAAAATGAAAGAGTAAGGAGGAAGGAGGGAGGTGGAGTATATAATTGGTAAAAGGGGAAGGGGGGGCCGGATTTAAGGAGGGATATGGGGAAGGGTATGGGGAAGTAAGAGAAAAGTATGGTCCCCCCATACCCAATTTAGGCTTTCACATTTATTTCTTTTCCCTACACAAAATAAAGCCTAACTACTCACATTTTATTTATTGTCAATTATTATACTTTTCCCATGGACTTTATTTAATTTTCTCAATTATCTCATCCTAATAAAAGAAATCAAAGATATAAAAACGAACACATAATATTAACAATAATATTAAAAGCACACAATATTATACTAAAATTGTGTCTAGGGTTAGGGTCGTTACAATGACATAGCCATTTTTCGTGGTTTTAGTATAGACACATTTGTCACAATCATTTATTTTAAATCCACTTTGTATCATGGCATTATCAAATTTTTGATGCCACTGTTTTGGTGCTTGTTTCAAGCCATATAATGACTTTGCTAATTTGCACACCTTATTTTCTTGTCCATGCGCAACAAACCCCTCAGTTTGTTCCATGTAAATCTCCTCTTCTAAATCTCCATTTAGAAAAGTTGTTTTTACATCCATTTGATGTATTTCAAGATTTCTCAACGCGGCAATTGCAAGTACAACTCTTATTGACGTTATTCTCGTGACGGGAGAATACGTGTCAAAATAGTCTAGGCCTTCTTTTTGTCTGTAACCTCTAATTACAAGCCGGGCCTTATACTTATCAATTCTTCCGTCCGCCTTCATTTTTCTTTTGAAAATCCACTTATATCCTAGTGGTTTGCTTCCCGAAGGAAGGTCCACTAATTCACATGTGTGATTTTGCAAAATGAAATCAATTTCAATTTTAATTGCTTCCTTCCACAAAGGTCCTTCCGAAGAGCTAACGGTTTCTTTGTAACTTTGTGGTTCACTTTCTGCCATATAGGTTAGAAATTTCGGACCATAGGATTTTTCAACCCTAACTTTTTTGCTCCGTCAAGGTTCCACCTCTTCTTCTTCTCTTTTATCTTGAACGTATTCTTCTTCCATTGAATCTATAACCCTAGTCGATGATCTTGCCTCATTTCTTGGCTTACACGGAAATATATTCTCAAAGAAAGACATGTTTACAGATTCCATTATAGTATTTTTTGTGTATAGCTTCAATCTTCGAATCATACACAAGAAATCTATAAGCACTACTATTATGTGCATATCCAATAAATATGCAATCAACTGTTTTAGATCTAATCTTCACCTTTTTAGGTGGAGGTATGACTACCTTTGTAAGACACCCCCACACTCTCAAGTGTTTGTAACTTGACACTCTTCCATGCCATAGATCATAAGGAGTTTGTCTTGTTTCTTTCGGGGTATTTTATTTAACACGTAGTTAGCCGACAACACGGCTTCCCCCCACATGTTATCCGGTAATTTCGAACTCAATAACATGGCATTCATCATTTATTTTAATGTCCGATTTTTCCTTTCGGCAACACCGTTTTGTTGGGGTGTATAAGGTGCCGAGGTTGTGTGTTTAATTCCACTTTGAGTACATATTGCTTCAAATGGAGATTCATATTCACCACCTTTATCACTTCTTAGCACCTTAATTTTTCGGTTTAATTGATTCTCAACTTCATTTTTATAGAGAGTAAACTTCTTTATAGCTTCATCTTTACTTTTTAGAAGATACACATAGCAATACTTTGTGCCATCATCTACAAAAGTCATGAAGTACTTATTGCCGCCCCGTGATTGTGTTGATTTAAAGTCACATAAGTCCGTGTGAACCAATTCAAGTGGTTCATTATTTCTTTCAACTGAATGGAATGATTTTCTTGTTAATTTTGCTTCTACACAAGTTTCACATTTTTGTTTGCAATCAACTTTAAACTTTGGAATAGAATTTGATTTTGTCAAATGACGTATAGAATCAAAATTAACATGTCCAAGTCTAGCATGCCACAAATTAGATGACTCAAGCAAGTAAACGGAAGAGATATTCATTTCATTAGCTTTTGGCTTAACCACCATTACACTTAGCTTGAACAAGTCATCATTGACATATCCATTTCCTACAAACATTCTACTCTTAGACAAAGTCACTACATTGGACTCAAACACAATACGAAAACCATGCTTAATCAAAAGCGATCCGGACACCAAGTTCTTTCGGATATCGGGCACATAAAGCACGTTGTTGAGAGTCAACTCCTTCCCTAATGTCATCTTCAAGACCACTTTCCCTTCACCTTTGATTTCGGAAATGGCAGAATTTTCCATGAATAGCTTCTCGCCATCCTTAGCAACAAGAGTACTAAACATGTCTTTGTTTGAGCACATATGTCTAGTAGCTCCGATGTCAATCCACCATTGATTTGGGTTTGAACCCACAAAATTCACCTCGAAAATCACAGTCGCGAAATGCATCTCGGACACGTCCCTAGCAATGCCTTCCACCATGTTTGCCTCACGGGTCTTCTTGGGCAACTTGCAAGCATGAGCCTTGTGGCCTTCACCACCACAATTGTAACAAGTTCCTAAGAACTTCTTCTTGGAAACACCACCCTTTGGTCCCATGTTGGAACACTTTGAGGTTGACACAACATTCCCTTTTCCCTTACCAAAGCCTTTGCCTTTGGAGCTTTGACCATGCTCCACCACATTAGCCTTAGCCACACTAGAAACAAACTTTTTCTCAGCGGCTCTATTGTTCTCTTCAATACTCAATCGAAGAATTATCCCTTCAACATCCATTTCCTTTCGCTTATGCTTAAGGTAGTTCTTGAAATCATTCCAAGATGGAGACGATTTTTCAATGATTGCAGCCACTTGGAAGCTTTCACTTATGATCGTACCCTCGGCATGAATCTCATGCAAAATTGTTTGAAATTCATCGACGTGAGATTTCACACTTTTGCTGTCCACCATCTTAAAATCAAGGAAACTGGCAACAATTAACTTCTTTGTTCCCGCATCCTCAATTTTATATTTGTGTTCCAAAGAACCCCATAATTCCTTAGCAGGTTTCTTTTCATTGAACACATTGTAAAGAGAATCTGAAAGCAAATTGAGGACATAATTTCTGCACAAGTATTCCCCATGTTTTCATGTTTCAACATTGTAACATCTGTTTCATTCTCACTCACCTTTGACATATCCTCTTTCAGTTATTTAGCCAAATTCAATGTAGTGAGATAGAAATGAATCTTTTGTTGCCAACGCTTAAAATCGTGGCCAACAAACTTCTCAGGCTTTTCAGCATGAGGGGTCGGGATATGTATCATTGGAGGGTTAGTCACAATAGTCGAGCCACTTCCATTTCCAGCCAGGGTCCAGTTTGGGATTCAATTTGGGTCTCCATAGTGTTGGTATCGGGCCGCCATCTCAAACACAACAACTAGTTAGTATAAACAGTTTAAAAGGATCTGTAATCGGCTCCCTCTGTTAGGGAGTATGTCTTAAGATTGTTACAAACTTGCAGAGGGAAAAAGATTACAGAAAATTAATAAACTGAAAATACAAAAAGGATAGTCGTTGTTGTTGCACGAGCCCAATGTTAATCCCTGTCTCCTTAAGACATATTCGTCCCCTCACCGAGTGTGCTTGAGCTTTGGTGCTACATTTGTGTCCGCAAGACGTGCATATGCACGAGTACGCACGGGAGAGATCCTCTATGCTATATAATCTTGAACACTACTCTAGTGTTCAAGTCTTTATACTAGCACCAAGTTCAAATCCTTTCCAATGTGGGATAACTCCACTTTCCTTTTACTTTGAGCATTTCTCAACCAATGTGAGATAACTTCATTTCATTAGCAATGTGGGATAACTTTCTTTCCAACCCACATACTTTGAGCATTCACATCTTATTCATTCAACAACCATTTTGGACAAATAAATATTTGATTTCTTGTTCTCATTGAGTAGAACACAAGCTCATAAATATTTAAGTAATTTGACAAAATTATCCTTTAGGAAATAATTCATAATTTCCTTCAAAAACACATTATTTTTCAACATCATTTGCTTCTCTTTAATGAAAGTTTAGGGATCAAGTGTTTGACATTAAAAACATCCTATGCCACACAAGCGCTAGACATTAGGATTGATCTTCTCAACAAATAATCATAAGAAGAGTCACATTTATCTTTTTTTTGTTCATTCTAAGAAAATATTGCACTTTTAAATTAATATTTTTTAATGATTTTTCTTATGATATACTTCCTCCGTTTCATTACAAATTATACACTTTTCTTTTTGGGTATCCCACTACAAACCACACACTTCCTAAAAAGGAAAGTTTTTATCACTATTCCCTTTACTCATTCTCTCTCCTACAATATTTTAATACTCACAACACCATTATAATTTACTATTCACTTTACTCATTTTCTCTCCTATTTTACTTTTACACTCACAACATTTATATCATTATTTTTTTTCTTAATCTACGCGTAAACAGTAACCGTATGAATTGTAACGGGACGGAGGGAGTAAGTAATTTACAAACAACTAAACCATATTTTATTTTTAAAGCTTAATAAGTTAATTGTAATATTTTATGAGACAAATTAATATAATTTGTTATTTAATTTCACTTGAAATTTAAAAGATTTTAAGAATCTTCAATCAATTCAACTTCACAAAAATCGTGTTAACAATTTATGCTTACTATAAAGTCAAAATTCTGCTGCACAAACACCGTATAACCTCTCTCTCTCTCTCTCTTCGCGCCTAAACTTTAAATTCCGGTATCTCTACCCTGTAACCTTTTGAATTTTGTAGCACGCGGTTCACATTTCACGATCGTCTACGTATGTACTTCTCCGGCGCCGATCATCAACAGCCGATGGACACCGACCACAACAATCAAACATGCTCACAAGGTCACCGATCATCCCTCATACTCCAAACCCTAGAAGGTGGATCCATATGCTTGCTCTGTCTCTCCAATCTCATCTCTAACCCTAAATCCCCAACAATTCACGTCTCCTACGCCCTTTCTCAGCTCTCAACCGCCATCTCCCAACCTCATTTCCTCCATAACCTCCTCAAATTCCATCCTCACTTCCTCATCTCCCCTCTCATTGCCGCCCTCTCTTACTTCGATGATGAGCCGATTGCAAAACAGGTGACTAATCTCGTTTCGGATTTGTGTGGCTACGGTGATGGTTCAGTGTATGGGGAGTTTGTTTCAAGGGTTGCGGATCAGTTGTCTTCTGGTTCTTTGGCTTGGAGTCGACGACATGTTTATATGGTTAGTTTTCTCCCTTGCTCTTCGGTGTGAATTGTGGTGTACATTTGCTCTGTTTTACGGAGTATCTGAAATAGAATATATGTGATGATTCCTAAAAACAGTGCCTAGGATATTTGGACTGAAGGTTGAAAGTTATCCTGAAATTAAATAATTCATGGTGGAGTTTAGGGTTATAAAGTTAGGTGTGTGACTAAGTTCAGTTAAGTGAGCAAGAAATCTAGTAGCATTTTGGTATGATAAACAAGATATTTGGACTGTAAGGAATGCCTACTATTATAGTGGACTGCTCTCTCTCTCTCTCTCTCTCTCTCTCGGATGAAAGGTAGGACTCCAGGATGAATTTTGTGAAAACAGTTTGCGAAGCATAGATCATTCCCTCCATTCTGTTCAGAAGCTATGCTTTCCTCTTGGAATGAATGCTTAAAACCTTTAATTTTGATGTTTATGCTTACAATTTCAGTCTGTGAATGAAGCGTGGATGAGATGTTATTTGTGATTACATTTGTACATCGATGATGTAAACAAAAAGTTGCAAATGGACTCTATTAAACTTTAATATTGTGTGAATATTTTCGGAGGGAGTATATATATGTGTGTGTGTATTTCTTAGTGGTCTATCACACTTGTCAATTCCTTGTCGTAATGTTTTTTTCATTTTATTCTCTATCACACTTGTCAATTCCTTGTCGTAATGTTCTTTCATTTTAACTATTTGCAAGCATAGCTTCATTGCTTAGGCATACTCTTGGATTTACAGAAGACTGATCCGTGTGCCCACATCAAATACAAAGGTTCCCTTGTTCTCAACCTTGTCACGGGTCTTCGGTTGCCTAGGTAACAATTGAAGTGACCTCGCTACTCTATAGCTCTTCTGTTTTAGCCAATCACCTATTCTCAGCCCCTTTATTATTTGTTATATACAGTGAAGAGATCCAAGGAGAAAGTCTCTTTGTTCTTTACAAAATATCTATCCTCCAGCATGCTTATAAGGATGATGATGGTCATGATATTATTTGTGCCTATTGTCCAAAGCTCTTGCACTTGTCACTAGAAGTTCTCATGAAGACCCAACATGATGATGTTCGCTTGAACTGTTTAGGTCTGCCAAACTTTCCTTTGCATTACTTATAGCAGATAAAGATCTAGGTGTGGCCTTTCATTGTGATAAGCTGTGCTGGTGTATCAGTAGCTTACTAGTTTATAAGCAAGTTCAATTTTTGGCGATTCTCAAAAACGTAGCTTTTGAAACTCTTGAGTGAGAACAAATTTTGACTCATGAATATCAACAATTCTGTGAGACTAGTCCTTCATTACCACTATCACTAATTAGCATCATAATATCATGGTGTCTAATGAATACTGCATGTTACATTATGAACAATATTTTTTCTGACCCAGAAGAAACTGTTTCCAAGTAATTAGACATTGAAGTTTTGAATTGTGAGCATATAACCGCTCCTCACATATCATGCAAGTCATCTGCTTTCAAGCGAATTTAATATCTCACTTCATTCATTTATCTCAAAAATGTGGTTCAGAGAATTATTTCAGCGGCATAACTATCAAAAAATGTGTATATTAAGTGACTTCAGCTAAGTACAAGCTGATAGCAGAAAATTTGCAAATTAATATAATTGCACAGAATATGGTTTTATTGTCATCTTTCTTTGTCATTCGTTTGTCTTCTATCATGTAATATTTCCATTCTCTTCTGTGTAGCATTTTTGTCTGTGCTTGCCCAGAGAGGATTCTTTGAGAGCGCATACACAAGGGATATAAGCAGCAACGACTCCTTTGAAGCGGATAACTTCATGCAAATAAGTGATGAACAAAATGGGTCTACCCTGAATCTCTTGTTTGCGGAAGCTGTCAAATCTCCATTGCTTTCTTCAGATTGTCAAGTTCAAACTGCCACATTGGAGTTAATCTTTCTGTATCTATCTTGTGAAGGCGGTTCTGAAAAAGAAGTGGAATCATTGGTAGATGAGAATATTGCTGATTATGTATTTGAAATTCTGAGACTATCAGGTAATCATTATGGGGGATGAGAGATATAAAAAGTACCCTAGTAAGAATGAAATATCACAGTAACTTATAATCCAATAAAAAACAGCATTCTGTGTTGGACGCACCGTTAGAAGCTCATGACTAATGTTTCCCAACTCGGAAACAAGCTGTTGTAATCATGGCATCATTCTGTCGACACATTTTCTTTGGCATATTGCTGGTCAGTTTCTCTAGCATTTTATTGGACTATCTATGACATTATATATACCGTTTTGCGATGTTTGGTGAACCTCTTGCGTGGATTAATGACATAATGCACTCATGCATTTACTCTAGAAGTTTCACCTTAATTCCCAACTTTAATTTCCCAAATTCGTCTTTTCAACTGTTCAAGATCTTGCAAACCGAATTTATAAGAGTGCCTTTGTTCAGGGTCCAGGCCCTATGATAAAACTAACCAAAAACTTCTGATACGGAATCAACCAACTCTAGTTATTGACAACCAGTCTTGTTTAATTCTGCAGGGTGCAAAGATCCGATGGTCTGCTCTTGTCTTCAGGTCCTTGATCTGTTGTCAACGGCAGAGTCAGCTTTCGCACAAAGGCTTGCCGTTGGATTCCCAACCATGGTTCATGTTCTTCATTATGTAACTGAATTTCCTTACCATCCTGTTCAGTGCCAGTCACTGAAGCTTATATTGAAATGTATTTCAAGTTGTCCTGGAATAGTTTCCACTTCCAGTATCGAAGAAATAGGCCTTATATTGGCAGGGATGCTAAGAAAAAATGTTGACGGTGAAGCAGGCATTGTCCCAGAAGCATTCACTCTGGCTTGCTCAATCCTTGTAGCTCTTATGAAGTCTCCATCTTCTCAAGGGACTTCAAGTTTGGAAAGCTCGGTTCAAGATGTTATAAGAAATGCAGTCTTGACTTGTTTAAGGTCTTATGGTAAAGATTCCAGTTTGTTTTTGCACTCTCTTTACCTACTGAAAGAGGCATATGCATATAGTCATGAAGGAAAGTTGACCAACACCAGTTGCATAGAGTTACGTAAATGTATACTAGATATATGTACCAAACAATTATTACCGTGGGTAGTTGCAAACATTCATGAGATGGAAGAGGACATGGCTCTGGGAGTATTTGAAAGTTTTCATATGATACTGCTTCAGGATTCTGATGTCCGAACCAAGGAATTTGCAAGTATTCTGGTCTCAAGTTCTTGGTTCAGTTTCTCATTTGGATGTTTAGGCCTGTTTCCTGTGGCAAAGTTGAAAGAGCGAGTTTATCTCTTATTCAGTTCTATCTTGGATCTACTTTTCGGAAATGACTCTGGTCAAGCCATTAGGAATGATGCTTTTCATCTCCCACTTGATCCTGTAGATTTGTTATTTCTGCTAGGTCAGAAGAGCTGCCATAATGTAGAGATGCTTTCATGCCAATTTTCAGTTTTACTGATACTATACACAAGCTCCTTGTATGATGACAGGTAACCGGGCTTTTTTTTCTTCCACCCTTCCTTCTCTTCAGATTCATCTTTATTTTTGATGATTAATTCCACAATTTGTTCCTCCTCTAGGATTGCAGATGATAAGATGGTGCTAGCTTATTTGGAGAAATATATTCTCCTCAATAGTAGTGAACTGTCGTATGGGACTGCTGAACCAATGCTTATTGAACTACTGGTAGACCTTTATAGCCTTTATAGAGGTCTGGCCAAGATGAGTTACCAAGTCGCGTACAGTCCAGAGGCTGAACGGATCCTATTCCAGCTAGTGGCTGAGAAAGAATGGGACTTCCTTTCCACAAGATTTCACTTCATATCCCTGAAATGGTTGTTTCAACAAGAGAGAATCTATAAATCGTTGTCAGCTCAGATTCTGAAACTGTTCAGATACTACGGTAGCTCCAACAAATCCCAAATTGTTGTACGTGGAAAGGATGGTCCGAACATAGATGTCAGAGTGATTGCTGAGTTGGTAGCATCAGGAGATAACTTTGCAGCCACACTTTTGGTATGTTTACTGAGAGACCTTGTAGAAGAAGGTGGCCAAGACGAGGACATCATTTTGGTATTGAATAAGATTACAGTAATCATCGACATTTGTCCAGCTGCTTCAGACCAATTATGCTTGAATGGAATAGGCGTTGCAATACAGAATCTTTATTATCATTCAAGCCGTTCTTCTTCCACCAGCATATTCTTGGCCATTTCTCAGCTGGTGTTTAGAATCTTGCATTCAGTTCATTCTCAGTCACTTACTGATGATGAAGCTTGGTTAGCAGTCACGACAAAAGTAAGTAGGCTAATTCAGTTAAATTCACATTTAGTCTTGGTTATTAAAAATTAACTGGACCTCTTGACTTCTTCAGCTGTTGGACTACTTGATCCCCCTAATTGCTGCAAATGGGTGGACTCAAGATGCTCTAATCTTGACGAGTATTCTTTCCTTAATTTTGCATCACTCCATTGATGAAGCACTGGTTGAAGCTTCAAAGACCATACTTCTGAATTCTCCGTTAGTCTCAGCAATCAACAATACCATCTATGAAGCATGTTTTAAGAGACCTGCATTACTTGACCATGTCGAGGGAACAACAACGGAAGAAACACTGATATTTCTGCTTTTGCTACACTACTTTTCTTTCAGGAGGTCAGTACTTCTTCCATTTAATTTACCTACCACCTTTCTTCCCAATTACAGACAAAAGGGAAGAAAAATCTAACACCCTTTTGTGTTAGTGTGCATGCTATTCTACCAGGGATTGTGGATGCACAAAGCTTACTAGGCAATGAGCAAGATGAGCAACGATTGTCCTATATAAGCATTCATTGCCATTACTTGTGCAGACTGTTGCACTTTGGGTCAGCCGCAGTCAAGCTTGTAGCTTCATATTGCCTCCTGGAACAATTCCGTACAATATCAGGGCCGAAACAGAAAGAACCAGATAAAATTAAGTGCAGTAGCCGGCACCTGCTGTCTGCGAAGGCTATATTAGGAAACTTAATTTTCTGCAGTGATAGTAGGGTTGCTATGAACTGTGCCCTCTGTTTATCAATCGTTCTGGGGTGGGAAAAACAGGAATTTCAGGAACAAGTCACTGGAAATAGCAATTGGTGCCGGTTGATTGTAGAAGAATTGGCTATTTCTTTGGCAGTTCCATGTTTGACATCAAAAATCATTCATGATCCATCACAAGCCTGCAGCTCATGTAGCAGTTTCGCTGCTACAACTATCAAACGTCTATCCATGGATGCCTCATGTCTTAGATGATTCTTGCATAACTGCTATAATTCAGAACCTTTCAGTAACTAATCTGACCAGTGAAATTGTGCTTTTATTCCGGGAGCTGCTATATTCGGGGTACCTGAAGTCTGAGCAAATTGATGGCCTAAATCGGGTTTTCCAGGTGATTAATAAACTTTTCTTCCATGTTCTTAAATTGTGGAAGGTCCTAGAGTATTGTGTATTATTACCGATTTCATTTGAACTAGAGAAAAAAAATACTCCCTCTGACAAAAAATAAATGCCCAATTTGAAATTTTCATTCTCTATGTATGTCAGGGCTGCAGAAAGCGCATGAACATGGATGATATTCAAGATGCCACGATGGAGGAGAATAGAGAAAAGGTTGTTGTCAAATCCTCCCGATGATTTAGGTACAGTTTGTGAATTCCTGGTAAACCTCGTGTCATCCCAGTCATGTCAAAATACTAGAAATAAACAACTTCAACAAGAAATAGAACTATTTTACAAAACTTTGATGGAAGAGGATAATAGCTAGATCTTTACATGTACATGAAATTCTCGAGGACACGAAATGTTCATGTAGTATTTCCTTGAACAGAATTACAATATCGATACAACTTTTACATGGGTTTAACGGTACGGAGAAGCAAGTTTGCCTGTTGTATAGATTCAAGCAAACGCATAAAAAACTCATTCAGGCCAGCCAAATTCTCTCAAGTAGCTATCCCAAATTTGCATTCCTAACAAATGTTTTCAACCACCTCCTGAATAAGATGGGCATAAGTCACAACTTTCTTCTTCCGGGAGTTGGATAGCTTATCTTCACAGGCTTGAACAAACTGTCCCTTGCCATATGCAATGAAAACCAGAGGATCAGTGTTGATTTCCACACCTTCATTGAGAAATCCCATCCTCGTCAATGTATTCAATTCGTCACTCACATCAAACCCCAACCTGCTCCCGTCAAATAATATCCCGAAAGTAACTATGTCAGGTTTCACAAATTGAGCACGCATTTCACTAAGTATAAGTTTCAACCTATTCAAGTCTTTCATCTTCATAGAAGCTAATAACATTATGTTTACAACAGTAACACTCCATGGTTCTGCCTGAGATCCCATCTCCCGAACAACAGAATCCATTCCCTTTTGGCTCAAAAGAAGAGCATGAGAAAGAACACAAAGACACCACACCATGTCAGTCCGTCCCTTCTTTTTACAAATATCAATTCCCAAGTCATCTAATCGAGAAAACATATGATTCTCAATATAAACACTAGCTATTTTACGAATCAGGTCGTCCTTTAAAACGGTTTTCCTTAAGTTCATAACCCTTCTATAAACATCTTCCATCTTCTCAATCATCCCAAAGTTAGCATATGCCTCGAGCATGGCTATCCTAGTAGAAGATCGCAGACTCATCCTCTTCATAAGGAGAATTTGAAATGTTGTTTCCATCCTTTTGAGCAAACCGGCTCGTGAAAATTCTTGGATTAACAAATTATAGGTAATAAGATCAGGTGGACACCCAGCCTTCTCCATATCTCTGACGAAGGACCAATCTTGTTACTGGCCATATCTCTGAGGACCCACACTATATTTTCAGCTAGTCCTTCCTCAGCTAACAATCCTACGATGTTCTCATAGTTGAATGCGTTACTTCTTGAAATATCCAACGTCTTCCACATCTTAAACACCTGCACTACGAAATTAGGAACTTTAAAAGTTTTCAAACCCTTGAACTCAATCACATTGCTGAAATAAATTGATTTCAAACAAAATAAAGAATGATAAACAATGAAGAAACTATGATTCAGAAACCCAACTGTTTTTTTTTTTTTTTTTTTTTTCATATGTCCATTTCCTCAGCATTGAAATAATAAAATCACATTATAACCTACAACCTCCGTCCCAAAATGAATGTCAATTTTAGTTCTTCTTAACAAAAGTTGACATTCATTTTGGGGACGGAAGGAGCATCATGTTACTAATTTGAGGTTGTAACATAGCTTAAGACATTTATATATTCACCACTGAAATCAATCTTCTTAGTTTTCTTACAAAACATTAAAATGAACTTTCTTTTACATATGGAAAGGGATTAAATCTTCATGTGCTCGTTTGGTACGGTAACAGTAACATTATGTTCTAACATACTTGAAATATCAAACGAATGAAATAATCAAAATGCCATGAAATGGAATGATCCCTAATTTGTACTAACGAGAGAGAGAGAGAGAGAGAGAGAGAGAGAGAGAGAGAGAGAGAGAGAGAGAGAGGGAGGGAGGACCTGCAAGAATCTCCATGGATCTGGAGGATTGTTGAAGGAATCTAACAACAATCCAGAAAAGCTCTTGGCTCCAATCAGCATCATCTAATAAGAATCTTAATTGGGTCTGAATCTTTTTCCTTCAGCTTCTTAAGCAAGTCCCTTTTCAATCTCTGATTTTGAGTACGATAATAATGGTTCCTTTGGTGAAATCTGTGGCCAGAGATAAAGTGCACATCTAACTCTCCACCTTTGAATTAATAGTCATGTTTTGTCAAAATTTTCAACATGTACAAAGTATAACACAAAAGTGCATCTGTTTATACAGGTCATTCTTCTGTTGCTCCAAGAGAAACCAAAGCGCCTGCAATGAACACCATTTATCAAGATGACTAGAAAAGTTGAAATGCTGAATTAGTATCAGCTAGATGAGGCTCCTAAAACTGGCTACATATTAGAGCTCACTTGAAAA